>QYAI01000261.1:0-39808 GCA_003988855.1 Arachnopeziza araneosa
AAATTCTATTTAAAAAAATTCTATTTAAAAAAATTCTATTTAAAAAAATTCTATTTAAAAAAATTCTATTTAAAAAAATTCTATTTAAAAAAATAAACTTTAAAATAGTATATGTAATTGTAAAATTACTATAGCTTTAATATTACAATTTATTAGTAAATTTTAAAATTAAAAAAAGTAATAAAAAAAACAAAAACTTAACAAATTTAATAATTTAAATAATTATAGTATTAAATTATTTTAGTATAATAAAAAATATAAATAAAATAGTAAAAAGTTTTTTATAACAAAAAACTAAAATTATGTAAAAAATATGTTTTTTTAATATAAAAAAAAATTAATACTAAACATAAATAAAAAATATTTAAGTTTAACTTAAAAAAAAATATTAACTTTGCGAAATAAATAGAAATTATTTAAAAAGTTTTTAGTAAAACTAAAATTAAAATTTTTTTACTTTTATATTTTAAAGTTAATTATAAAATTAACTTAAAATAAAATATATAACTACTATAAAGTTTAATTTATAACTTATTAAAAAATATTAACTTTAGAATTTAAACTACTAATAATATTTTTATATAAATTACTAAGTATTAATTATAGTTATAAAACAAAAATTTAATTTTAAAATTAAAGATTTTTTTAAACAAATTAAGCTAATTAGTAATACTAAGCTAAATTTAAAAAAGCTTATAATTTAATTTATATTAAAAAATTAATATTTAAGTTTAAATTTAAATTATTTAAAATTTAATAATGCTATTTAAACTATATAACTTACTAGTAAATTTTTAAAATTAAGAATTTATAAATGTATTTGTTATTGTTTACTTAAATAACATTTTAAATTATTTAATAATATATTAAACACGTGTTAAACATATTAAAACAATTATAAAAATATAAATTATACTATAAGCTAAAACAATATACTTCTAATATTATAAAAGTAAATTTTTTAAGTATATTGTATTTCTATTTAGTATTAACATAAACTTAAAATAAATAAAAATAATTATTATATAGCTAACTTTAAGTAAAGTTTAAAAAGTATTTTTATTTTTAAAATTTTGTAATTTTAATTAAAACTTTATTATATAATATAGCTAAATAGCAATTAGTATAATAAAACTACTTAAAACAATTAACTATTAAAATAAACGCAAAAGTAAAAACATTATTTAAAATTATTTAAAAATATATTAAAACAAGTATATTTTAACTTACTATTTGTAATTATTTTAAAATACAAGATATTAATTATTGCTATTACAAAAATCTTATTATAAAAGCTAAAAAATACTTACTTACACTTAGTTATTCTTTATTTAAAAAAGTTTCTACTAGTAAATGTTAACTATTTTACTTTTAATTAAATACTTTTACAATAGTAAAATTAGTTAAACATTAGTAGTATTTTTTTTAAAAAAGTAAAGTATATAATTATACTTATTATAAATTATAATAACTTAAAATGCTTTGCAATAATAATAACTTTAATAAGTTAATAATTTAGAATTAAAAATAACAAAAGTATAAAAACAATACTTAAAACTAACAAATTTTCTTTTTAAAGTTTTAAAAAATAAGCTACTTTAAAAAGTTTTAGTAAAAGTTTTAAAATAGCTTAACACTAAGTTATTTTAAAAAAAAACTATATATTTTTAGCTATAAAATACTTACTTTATTAACTTATTATAATTATAGTTAGTTTACTATAACGAAAGTAATATAAATAAGTTTTACTACTATGCTAACAAGCTAAAAAATACAATAATTAACTAGCAGTTAATTACTTATTTTACTATAAAAAGCACGAGTTTAATTCGCGACTTTTACAAGTTTAGTTTGTAACACTTACTAAATATATATACTAGCAAAAATTTAAATACTAAAAAAGTTATTATTTTTACTAGTACTAAAAAACTTTAAAGTAGTATAATAGTAAATACAGTAACAAACTTTACGTTAAAAAATAAACGTAGTAATTAAAATATACATTTAATTATATATAAAGTTTAATTAGAAAAATTAGCCAAATTTGTTACTTTTAGTAAAGTTTATATTTAAAAATATAAAAAATAAAATATTTAGCGTTAAAAAAACTAAATAAAAAACTAAAACTAAAATATATTAACTTAATAAAAGTTATTAAAAAAATAAGTACTTAAATATATTAAGTTAAATTACTAAAATACTAAAAATATTACAATATATTTTACGTTAGTTGTTATAAACTCGACACGTAACTTTTTAAAAAATAAGCGAAAGCAGTAACGAACAGCAGTATTTTTATATTTAGTTTTAGTTTTTTTTAAAAAAAGATTCTTACTTTAAATAGTTTTAATTAAGATTATTTTACATTGCTTATAGTTTAACTTTAGTTTATAATATTAGTTTTTAAGTTTTATATAAAGTAGCTATATAAGTAAATTAATTTAAAATAAAACATTAGTTTTTTTAAAAGTACAAGTTATTAAAAACAATAAAAAAAGCTTAAAAAATTATAGTAAAAAAATATTACACTTAAATATTAAAAAAAGTTAAAAAAAAATTATATTATTTAGTTTTCTAAGTAAGTTAAAGCAAAAACTAAAATTTATAAAAAAAAAAAATTTAGTTAATATACTAAAGAAAATTTTAAAGTTTTACTAGAAATATTTTTTTAAACTAAGTTTTATTAAAAAAAGCATTTATTATATAAAATAGTAAAAATAATTAAAACTTAAAGTAATAACTTTTTTTATATTAATACTAGTATTTTTTTTTTTTTTTTGCTAATTATAGTACTTTTTTTAAAAAAAATTAGTAGTACTATTTTTAACTAAAAAACGCGTTACTTAAATATATTTTAAGTAAAAATAAAACCTTATAATAATAAAAATAATTTATATATTATCTAACTTTATTTACTTATAATTTTTAAAAATAAATTTTTTTTAACTATTAAAATTAAACTATTAATAACAAAAATAACAATAATAATACATAATAGCTTTAAAAAGTTAAAAAAAACTAAAAAATAAGTTTAAAATTGTATAAATAAATTAAAAAAATTAAAAAACTAGTAGTAGTTTACTTATATAACTTAAGTAAATTTAAAGAAAAAAACGATTTTATAGTATTAAAAACTAAAATAAAACAGCTATTTAAAAAAATGTATTTAATAAACAAGCTAGTTATATATATAAGCTAGTTACTTTACTTACTTTTTGCTACTTTAATAAAACTATACTAAATAAATACAAGTTGTATATACTAGTAACTTATATAAACTACACGTTTATAGTATATATATAAATATAATTGCTTTAGCTTTTGCAACTTTACTTTCTAGCGCTGTAGTAAATAAATCTAACTTTTTTTAAATTGTTAAAATACTTTCTATAGCTATAAAAAACTTTTTTTTTCTTTTTTTATTGCTTTTAATTTTAAACTTGTAATAACTTAGCTTTTTTTTACTAAATATTAGTTTATATATAGTAAAGTACTAGCTTTTTACTAGCTGTTATATTACTGTATAAGCTAAACTAAGTAATTTGCTTATATAGCGTGTAAAATAGTTTCGAATTACTTTAAATTAAAACTTTATTTTCGTACTATTATAAAGTATTTTAGAAACTTATTTTACTTATGTAGTAAAAGTTTATAACTAAGTATATAGCTTTGAAAAAACTTTTTTAAAGTTATAAAATATAAAACTAGTTACTATAAAGTTATTTTAAATATTAAAATAAACAAGATTTTTTATATAAGTAATAAAATAAACTTCTAAAACGTTTTGCTTATTAATGTAATTAACGCTAGTTTGTATATACTTTTTAATCTACTATTTGTATACGCGCTTTAAAATTACAAAATAGCTTATATTAAAAAGCTGTAATAAGTATAACAAGTGTAAAAGTATATATAAAGTAATAATATAGTATTTTTTGTAATATAAATTAAATTTCGAAATAAAGTAGCTGCTATAGCTATTAAAAAAAGCTTATTTTTTTTTTATTGTTTACTATATACTTTTTAAACATAGTTTAAAACTAAGTAAAATTTAATATATTATTTATTTACTTGTTTTTACTAATTTTAATAACTTAGTTTTTAAAAATACTATACTTAGCAATTATATTTTTTGCAAACTAAAACTAAACTTAAATAACTATAGAACTTTTGTATTTTACTTTTTAATAATTATATTTTAAATTATATTATAACTAAAAGTATTGTATTTTTATATAAAGTTATAAATTTATAGTTTACTAACTAAAAAGTATTTTTTTAACTAAAGTTTAATTATTTTTTAAAAAGTAAGTTAGCTATTTGTTATTAGTTTATAAAATTCTTTTTTTTACAAGTATTAATTTTTTATATTTATAAGCTTTTAATTTATAAACTTTAATTTGTATTATATAAAAGTTTTGTTAATATTACTTTAAAGTATAAACTAAATTACATATATATATTTGCAATACTTTAAATACTAGTAAAATAGCTTTATTTAAAAACTTTTATTGTAAAAGTAATTTTAGCTTAAGTAAACTAAGTGTTATTATATAGTAGCATTTAAAGTAAAGTAAAGTAAAATATATTTTAGTAACTAGCTTGTTTATTAAATACTTTAAACAAAGTAAATATAAATTTTATAATTTGAAAAAAATTACTAGTTTATTTAATAACTTTTTAAAGTTTTAATAACTTTTTTATAAATATTTTTACTAAATTATATAAAAACAACTTAAAGTTATATATAAAGTATAATATACAAACTTTTTTTTAAAAAACTAAAAATAACAAAATACAAAATAATAAAAAATAATTAATAGTAAAAGCTAAAACTTGAAAAAAAGCAGCAAAGCTATTAATAATAATAAAAAACTACTAAATAAAAACAATCGTTATTTTTAAAAATTAAAAAAAAAATGAAATTTTTTTTAAAATTTAGCTTTGTAGTACAAAGCAAAAATAACAAAAAACAAAGTTACTTATAATAAAAACTAAAAAAAATTTAAACTACAAAAAGCAAAACAAGTTTTTAAACAATATAAAGATTATTTAAATTAAAAAATAAACATAAAGTATAAAACTAGTAACTTTACTAACAAAGCTACTAATACTAGTATTAAATATATTAGTTTTAGTAAATTTTAAAAAAAACTTAAAAAAAACTAAAAAAACTATTTTAAACTAAATTAAAACGTAAAAAAAAAAGTTTTAATATTAAAAATTATACTAAATAATATTACAGCAAGCTGCAAATTTATAAGCATGTTTACAAGTATATTTATATTTATAAATTTAGTAAATATATATTTTTTAGTAATTTTAAATTAAAATAACTTATATAAAATTTAACTTAAAAATACTAGTTTAAATTACTTAGTTTTAGTTAAACAAATAGTTTAATTTATAAATTTTTTTTTTAAAAAAAATTAAAATACTAAAATACTAAAATAAAACAGTATTTAAACTAATTTTTTTAAAAAAAAACCTAATACTAATAAAAAGTAATTAAAAATAACTAAAAAAATAAAAATTATTAAATTTAAACTTTAATGTTATAGAATTATTAAAAAATAAAAATATAAAATAAACTAAGTTATAAATTATACTTGTTACTAGCTAGAAAAAAAAGCTTTAAACTTTACTAAATATTTTAAAATAACTTAAGTTTTTTTATTTATTACTAAAACTTAAATTTTTAAAATAACTTAAAAAAATTATTTACATTTATAGCTTTAAATTTATTAAACTTTTTAAAATAACTTAAGTTTTTTATATTATATATTATAAGTTTTAAATTTATTAAAAAGATAAAATACTGTAATAATATATATTTTTATATAAAACAGTTACAAATTTAGCTTTTTAATAATAAAAATCGCTAAATATAATATTAAATTAAAAGTAGTATTAAAAAACTAAGTAAAGCTTTAAATAATTACTTTTTGTAAATAAAAAAAACGTAAGTATTAGAAAAACGCACTTTACGTAAACTTACGTAATATTGTACTTTAAATATAAACTTAAAAACTTTAATTGTTTTTTCTATATTTTAGTAATTTAACTAAATTATTTACTACTTAACAATCGACTTTTATTTTACAAATAGCAATAAGTTTAAAGTATTTTACTATTTTTTTTTCTAAAAAGTTTTATTATATAAATCTTTATATAATAAAAATAAAAAAAGTTATATTTAAATATAATATAAACTTTATTACTTTTTTTAAGCTACTAAATATTATAAAATAACTTTGTTTTATTTTTAGTTTTAAAAATATTATAAAGTAGTAATATTATAGCTTTTAACGTTTTTACTATTATTTAAAATTTATATAAAAGTACTACATTTATACTTGCTATAGTTTAGCACTAGTTAAATACTTTTGCACAGTTTTAAACTAGTAAAATAATACTATAATATAGTTGTTAACTTAAGTTTTAAAATAAAAAACTTTGTCTTTAAGTTATTTAAACTTAAACTACTTTTTAAAAAAGTTTTTTTTAACTTAATTTACGCGAAGCTGTAATTTATAGTAATTTTGTACAAAAAATATATTTATAGTTAGCGTTTAAAAGTTTTTTTTAGTTTTATTTTTTTAATTATAAGTTAAAAATTCGCGTTTTTTTTTAAATTATAACTAATAAACTATTTTTAACATAATGAAATTTAACGTGTTTATAGGTAAATAGTTATATAAATATTACTAATATTATTTCAAAAACATTTTTTTAAATATAAATAAAAAAGCTTTTTTAAATTTAATTTAATTTAAATTATTTATTTAGAAAAGCTATTAATAGTAGCTAAAGTTAAACTATTTGTAGATTATTGTACTTGTATTTACAAACAAAAATTGTATTAAGAAAAATAACTATATATTTTAGTAGTTTTATATTGTTAAAACGTTTAATTTTTTTTTTTTAAAAATAAAATAAAAATAAAAACTATATATATACTACTTTACTTAAACTTAAAACAAATTTAACTTAAATAAGCTAGAAATAAATATATATTTTATAATTTAAGTTAATAAAAAATAATTTAGTTAAAACAAGTTAAACATTATTAAAAAATATATACTTAAATATTTTTAACTTACTGCTTAGATTTTTAAATATTTTCTACTATTTTTAAATAAATTTTTGTAAAGTATAATTAAAACAGCTATTTAATAGTTAAACTTTTTTACGTTTTATACTTTTTAAATTAACTTATTTTAACTTATAAATAAAAAAAGCTAAAATTTTAACTTAGAAAAACTTATTAATATAATAAAAAATATATAATCTATAGAAATAAACTTGTACTTATACAAGTTTTATTTATATAAAAAAGTAGCTTTTAAAGTAAAGTAACTTAAATTTATATTAAAAAAACATTAAAGCTAGTGTAAAATTAATACTAACTTTAACAAGTAATATTTTAAAAATTAGCTAAAATTTTAAAATTTTAAATTTAAATTTTAAAGTGTTTAGTTAACGCTAAAGTTAAAATATATTAATTATTATTATTTTATTTTAAGCTTATAAAATTAACTTACTTTAACTTAAACTTAAAACAGTAATATAATTGCTTAGTAAAAAATCTCTAACGTAGTAGTATATAACTAGATTATTTCTATAAATAGCTTTAGTAACTAATATTATTTTTATTATTTTTTTATTAAATACGTGTTTTTAAACTTTATTTTTAAAAAAAACTTGTATTTTTTATAGTAAATAACTTTTTTAATACTTTATATTTTTTGCACTTGTTAATAGTAGTTACTTCTATACTAAAATTAAAATAGTTTTATTTTATAATAAAATAACAAGCTTAGAAATATTATAAGTTTTTTTTTAGTTAAAATAAGTAATTTTTATTTTTATATTTCTTTTAGTAAATAATTAAAGTCGCGATTAAAATGTAGTTTATTTTTTAATACTAAGATTTACAATTATTAAAAATTCGAAATTACAAATATTTATATAAATTTATTATTTTAAAATAACAAATATTTAAATTTTATTACTAATAGCTACGTAAATTATATATAAATAAACTTTTTTAAAAAAGCTAGTTACTACAAAACTAATAGTTACTTAGTAGCATAGCTTAATAACAATACATTACTAATATAATATTACTAAATCGATTGTGTATTTACTAAGTTATTTTTAACTTTTGTAAAAATATTATATATTTTACACAAGATTATAAAAAACTAAACATAGTAGCTAGAAAGTTAGCTTTGCAAATAGCTATAAGTTTCGTATTAAACTTGCTAGCTGTTATTTATTTACTTATTATTTTTAATGTTTTAAGTAATTTTTTAACTTTAAAGTATTACGTTTTTATATAAAACTTAGTATTGTTTTTTTTTTAAATATAGTTAATGTTTTAAACTTTTATTTATTATTTTAAAAGCTTTTAGCGTTTTTAATACTATTATATAAAACAAAGCTTATATTATATATTAGAAGTAGCCGAATTACTATATTTTTTTCTTATTTACTTATATTATTATATTTTTAAAAATAGCAATACAAGATTTTATAATATTACTATAAAAATATACGATTTTATAAAAAGTTTAAAAAAAACAAATTAAGTTTTGCTTAACTTCTAGCATTACTTTAAGTTGTCTATAGTTTTATACTTGTTTAAAAAAATACTACTTAATACTTTATAAAATATTATTAAATTAATAATTATTTTAAATAGTTTTTTACTTAATATACATTGTAAATATTAATTTAAAAGTAATTTAATTAGTTAATATACTTTAAGTATTTAAATTTTTATGTGTTTTTTATACTTTATATTATAATACTTATTTTTTAAAAATTTGTAACTTTATTTTTTTTTATACAGATTATCGAAAAACTAAGCTTATGTAAATGTTAAAATACAAGTTATAAACTTTTTTTTAAAATAAACTATAGTAATAAATTTATAATAGCTTTTTACTTACGTTATTTTAAGTAAAACAATTAATACTTTTAAAAAGTAAAATTTAATTCTAACTAGTATAGTAAAGTTTTAAAGTATATAATATTTTTTAGTTATTTCGCTAGTAAAATCACGTGTTAATTTTTTTTTATAAAAAAGTTTTACTAAATACTTATACAAAAACTACATATAAGAAAAAATTTATAAAGTACAAAATAAAAACAGCAGCAAAAAGTTTATAAATTAAAAAAAAATAAAAAAAAATATTATTACAAATAAAGTATTAATTATACGAATTTTATTAACTAATATTTTTTTTACTAATTTATTAATCTATTTACTTATTTATTACCTGTTATTTATACTGCTTTTTAGTTTTTTAAATATATAGTTTTTATATTAGTTATTTTTTTAAAATATATATATTAAAGATTAGCTAAAAGTTAATAAAATTTTTATTTTATTAGCTGTTTTTTATATTTTTTTACATAATAAAATAGTTAAGTTAAGTTTTTTTTAAAATAAATAATACTATTAAAACAATTTAATTATTAAATAAAAACAAGTTTACTTAAACGTAAAAAATATTTACGCAAGTATAGTTTAAATAGTAATTGTTAATAAAAATAGCTAAAACGTTAAAAACAAAAGTAAATATAAATTAAAAATTACAATATAAAGTATTTAATGCAAATATTTTACTAACTTAATAGCTAAAAATAAAAAAAAAAGTTTAAAAACAAAAAGTAAAGCTAAAAAACTTTACAAAAATAAAGTAAAATAACTTTAATAAACTGTTTGTTAATTTATACTATATTAAGTAACTAAGTAAAAATAATACTTATATAGCGTAAGTAGGTTTTTTAAAACTTTTTAAAAAATATAGTTGTTTTAATAACAATTTTAAAAAAGTTTAAAAATTTAAAGTTTAGTAGTATTATTAAAAAAACTAAAACAAAATAAAATAAAAAACTTAAAAATTACTTTAAATTTTTAAAAAAAACAGTTTATTATTATTACTTTTGTTAAAGAAAATTAAATATATTAAACTAAAAAACTTACAAATACTTTAACTAAATTAAATAGTATTTACTATTAGTTTTTTTATATATACTAAAAAAAATAGTAAATTATTTAAAAAGTATAAATACTATTACAATTATAAATTTAGTTAAAAAACTAATAGCTATTTAAAAACTAAAAGTTTTATTTTTAAAACAAGTTAAACTTTATAGTTTACAAAGTATAATATAATATATAAAAACTTTAATATAGATTTTAAAATTAAAAAAAAGTATATAATGTTACGAATTTAAAACTTTTTATTTGTAATTACGTGCTTAGAGCTAATATACGAAGCTATAGCTAGGCTACTAAGCAAACTAGCGCGTTTAAAGTAAATAAACTTATTGTAAATTTTAAAGCTTTTTATATTTTTTTTTTAGCTTAGAATAGTTTAAATAAAAACTTTTAACTTTTTTTCTAAGCTTTTAATTTAGTTTCGTAACATATAATACTTTATATAATACTACTTATTTAAAATAAAGTTAAAATATTACTAATATATACTTTAAATAAATATAATAAAGCTTTGTTTTATAAAAAACTAACAAAGTAATGCTAAAAGTAAAATTAAATTTTTTTAAAAAATAGTATAACGTTTTTTAAAAGTTTAATTAAGTTTATAAAAACTACTAAAATTTTAATAAAGTAGTATATTAGCTTTTTTAATTATATATTTTAAAAGCTTGTTAGAAACTAAAAAAATTAATAATAATAAAAATATAATTTATTTATTAAAAAATTATTAACTTTAGTATAAAAATAAATTATAATAAAAACTTTATATAATTTTAGTAAAGTAAATATAAAAATATATAATAAAATTAAAAAAATAGTAAATATAAAAATAAAATAAAAATATAATACAATTATAAAATTAATTTAAAAAATACTTAATTTTATAAAAATTAAATTAATAATACTTTTATAAAAAATTAATAATAATAATAATATAATACTAATTCTTTTTTAAATAAATTAGTAAGTAAAATAAAAACTAAAAACTTATAAGTAAATATATAGTTTTTAAAAAAAATTAATTATTTAACTAAAAAATTTAATAAATTATTTTTAAACGTTATAATTTGAAATTAAATAAAAGTTATAAATATTACATAGTTAAAAATATAGTATAATAGTTTTTGTAACGAAAGTAATATAAATAAGTTTTACTACTACGCTAACAGGCCAAAAGGCACAATAATCAACTAGCAGTTAATTACTTATTCTACTATAAGAAGCACGAGTTTAGTTTGTTTAGTTCGTGACAAAATTTATAAATTTAAATTATAGTTAACTAAAATAATTATAATTAAGTAGTTAAAAATAAAGTTATATACTAATTTTGTATAATTTTAAACAAATATAATAAGTTAATAAAGTAAAAAAAAATATAAATTAAAATAATATTTTTATTTAGTTACTTAAAATATAAACTAAGCTAAAATAAAAAACTTAAAGTAAAATAAATATTGTTACAAACTAAAGTTAAACTATAAGCAGTGTAGAAATAACTTTAATTAAGACTATTCAAAGAAAGAAAAAAAAAAAAATCTTAAAAAAAAAGCAGAATTAAATTCAAGAATACTGCTAGGTTTTACTGCTTTCGCTTATTTTTTAGAAAGGTAACGTATCTAGTTCGTGACAAATATAAACTTATACTTTTACTTTTTAAACTTTTTTTTAAAACAATAATAACAACTTTAAAAAAACTTTAAAATTTTTTTTTAATTTTACTTTATAATAATTATTAAAAAAAATACTATTTTTTTTAAAAATGTTTAGTATTAATACTATAAAAATATAGTTTATTGTTAGTTTTTATTTATAAGTTTAATATTACTTTAAAAATAAATAATAGCTAAATTTTTTTAACTAAAATTAATACTTAATAATTAATTGCTTTATATTAATATAATTTTTTTTTAAATTATTTAAATTAAATATATTAATGCTAAAACTACTTAAATGTTATTAAAAAGTTAAAACTAAATCTTTAAAATACTAAAAGTATTAAAATTAACAAAGTAGTTTTTTATATTAATAAAAAGTTAAGCTTACTTTAATAAGCTAATAAAAGCTATAAATTTATTAAAAAAAAGCAAAGTTTTTATTACTTTACAAAAGTAAAAACTAATTACTTTTATAGCTTTAAATAATGTTTTGTTAAATATTAGTTATTATTATACTAGATTTTTAATAAAATATTTAAATATATTTTAGTATACTATAAAGTTTTATATTAATATATATTTAATTTTACTAAAAGTAATATAAATAAATAAAAACTAGTTAAAGTATTATATATACAAACTAGTATTAATATTAAAAACACTAAAGTATAAATTAAAAGTTAAATTATTAATATTAGTAAAATTAATTAATTAAAAATAAATTATTTACTTAAGTATAAGTTTATATTTAATACTACTAAACTATTTATAAATATATATTACAAATTAAAATTAAATTACAAGTAGTATATAAATAAGTTTAATTAAAACTATTTAAAGTAAAAAGAAAAACTAAATATAAAAATACTATTGTTTTTTTACTGCTGTTATTTATTTTTTAGAAAGTTATATATTAAGTTTGTAACAATATAATAGTATAGTTTTTTTATTTATTTTAATAAACTTACTAAATAGCTAAAAGCTATAAATATTCTTGCTATAATATTTTTTATTATATTACTTTTTATAAATAATACTATTAATACTACTATTACTATAAAACTAAACGTAATTTTAAAAACTTTTTTAACAATTATTAAATATATTTTTTGTTACAAAGTTAAACTTAGTATTAAAACTTAAGCTTAAAAGCTTAAGCAAATACTAAAGCAGTACTCGAAGCTAACTTTTTTAATAAAAAAAATTAAAATTAAAAAGTAATTTTTAAAACTATTAATAAAGCTATTAATAAAACTATTAATTAAACTATTAATTAAATACTAATTAACTATTAAAAAAATTATATAACAAAAACTATATTAGCTGTTTTTTCGTATAAAAAGTATATATAGAAAAGTTTAAGTATTTAGTACTTTTTAGCTTTATTTTCTTAAAATAACAAATTTATTATTTATATATTTTAACTATATAAATATAAACTTTTACACTTTTAATTACATAAATTTTAGTAAAAATATTAAAATAAAATAAAATACTTAATAACTTTAATTTTAGTTTTTTTATAGTAATTTATAAAAAACTTTATATTAATTTTACTTAATAATAATATTTTTAGTATAATATAAGTAAAAAAAAATACTGTTTAAGTAAAAATTATTAGTAAACTTATAATAGTATAATTACGCTTACTACTTTATTACTTTTTAAATATAAGTATACTAATAAAAATATTAAAACTAATATTTTTTTATAAAAAAAAAAGTATTTATACTTATATTACTTACTTTACTTAATAATTAAAAAAAGCTTAAAGTAAAAAAAAATATTTAAATACAAAAGTTTTTTTAAAAAATTAATTTAAAGTAATAAAAATTATTAATAAAAACTGTAATTTTATAAAAATATTAAATATTGTTAATAAAGTTTATAATACTTGTATTACTAATAACAAGCTTAAACTAATATATTAAAAATATATTTTTAAACTTAATAAAATTATTATATTTATTAAATAGCTTAAATTAACTTACTTTAGCTATAGTATAATATATTTATTTTAAAAAAAGTTTTTTAAAAGCTTTTTAAGTTAAATTTTTTTTAGTTTAAATAGTTTAATTAGTTTAAAGTACAATTTGCTATTACTATAACTATAATATTTAATACTACGCTTTGCTTAATATTTAATTGTAGTAATAGTAGTTAACTTAATAAAAAACTACTAATAATATACTAGAATATAAATACTTATAAGTAAATTAAGTTAACTATAAAATTTTACTTTAAAAAACGTAAATTACTTGAACTTTATTTAAAAGATTTTAACAGTAAGCGATATAAAATATATATTTCTAGCATTAAAGTAAGTTTATACTAAAATCTTTAAGTAAATTTAACTAATATAGTTACTTTAATTTAAAGTATTTTACTGTTTTTAGTATATTTTAAAATAAAAGCTTAAAGTACAACAATTTTATATAGCTTAAACTTCTAAAAGTTTAACGAATTTATTATAACAATAACTATAACTTAGTTTTATTTATTAGTTTAAGTTTTAAAAAAGCTTTTGTTTTTTATTATATTAAATATTTTAAAAATAAAACGTTAAATAGTTTTTATTAAGCAGCTATAGATTTATTATTACTAAATAGCTAAATAAAATAAAAAAACTACTAGTTTAGCTTATAAAAAAATATAAAAAAATAGTAGTTTTATTTTAACTTGCTATTAGTAAAAAAAAGCTAAATATTAATATTGTAAATAAAATAAAGTATTTATATAAGTAAATTTGCTACTATTTTAGTAATATTAAAAAAATTGCTTAAGTATTTAAAGTAGTAACTTTTTTATTAACTTAATAATTTACTAGCTTATAAAAAAAACTAGTACTACTATTATAGTTTTATACTTTTTTGCAATTTTAATAGTTATAATTTTGTTTATAGTTTTAGCAACTATTATTTTTATACTTAATTTTTTAATAATAACTTTTTTTTAAAAAATTTAATACTAGCAATATTTGCGAACTTTGTAATTAGTTTTAAAAAAAACTATTATATTTTATATTTAACAAATTTTAAACTATTTTAACTTATAACTTGTGTTTAATAATTTATTTCGCAAAAGTATTAGTATTTTTTTACGATTTATTTAATAGTTTATAGAAAAACAAAAACTAAACGCAAACTTTAGTTAATTAAATTACAAAAGTAAACTACTTTTTCTAAAAATTTATTTTGTAAATATAAGCATTAGTAGTGTAGTTTACTTTTTTATTTAAAAATAAGTATATTTTTATACTTTATTTAAAAAAAAATAAAAAAAATAGCAACATATAAGTTAAATATAAAAACTATTACTACTTATTTGTTATTTATTTAAAAAATATTTGCGATTATCGCACTTAAAGTAACTATTAGAAATTAAAGTTATTACTAAACAATAATACTTCTAACTATTTAGTTTTTTTACTTTTAAAACTTTTTACGTATATAATTTATATTATATTTTAAAAACTAAAAACTATAGTAAAAAAACTTTTATTATAAAATAAAACTTTAATTATAATTAATAATATAAAAAGCTTATATATTTAATAAAATTATAAATATAAAAGCTTTTTTACTTAATAAAATTCGAAGTATTAAAACTTTACTATTTGTATTTATAAGCTTATATTAATTTTATTTTTAATTTAAAAAAATTTACAAAATATTTTAAGCAAATTATATTTTTAATGTTTAAATTTAAAAGTTTACGAAGCTAGTTAAGCTTATAATTTAACTTTATAGTATTTATAACAAAAATAAACTAATAATTTTAATTATAAAATTTAAAATATAAAAGTAAAAGCTTAAACGTAAATAAAAAGTAAGCGTAGTTTTTATATAGCTATATAACTTAAGTAAAAGTAACGAAATTAAAATTTTGTAATAATAAAAAGTAACTATGTAAAAAAATAATTAAGATAACAAAAACTAGCTAAAATGTAAATAAATTATAAAAAACTTTATATATTTAATAATATAAAAATTAAAAATATTTTAAAAATAACTAATAGTTAAAATAAAAAAATAAAAAATTTAATTAATTAAAATAGTTTTTAGTATACACACGACAATTTTTAGTATAAGTAGTAGCTTAAAAAGCTTATAGCTATATTAAAAACAAAACTACAAAAGTTTATATATTACGAAACTAATTTTTTATATTAGTTTTACGTTTTAAACTTAATTACTGTCACGAATCTAAGACTTCCTATTCGTGGTCACGTGCCAAGAGCTAGCCTTGCAAGGCTGAAGCCAGGCTACCAGGCAGACTAGCGCGTCTAGAGTAGATAAAACCTATTGTAGATCTTAGAGCTTCTCGCTCTTTCTTCCTTAGCTTAGAATGGTCTAAAATAGAGCTTTTAACTTTCTTTCCAAGCCTTTAATTTAGCCTCGTAACAATTACATAAGTAGCTACAAGAGTTATACTATACGTTTTGCAGCTTAAACGTAATTTTATACTTAAACTTTTACTATAGTAATTTATAAAGCTATTTACTTAAATTATTAATACTTTTTTATTTTTTATTTTTTACTTTAGTTTTTTTTTAGTTTTTGTAACTTTTTAGTTTTTGTAATTTTTTAGTTATTTTTTTTACAAGCTTTAACTTTTATTATTAGTCGCAAATCTTTTTCTAATAACTTTAACAGCGTTAATTCTTTCTTTATTAATATATTTTTTGTCTAGTATTTTTTTAAAACTTTTATTAAAACTATAATAAAAAATTAAAAAATATACTATTAAAAATAAAATAAATTATTATAATATTGCAACTAATTTTAAGTTGCAATAAAACACAAGAAATTAAAAAAGTAGCTATTGCGTTTTAATTTAAAGAAATATAATTTTTAAGTTATTTTTTTCTTATATATTAATTAACAATTTTAAACTTTTTAAAAAAAAAACTTTTTAAAAAAAACTTTTTTAAGTAAAAATACTTATATTGCTAATAAAAGTTAAATAATTTATATTTTAAAATTAAATACTACTTTTAGTACTTTTTATTAAATTTTTTAAAAATAATTTTTTTTTAACTATTATAATTATAATAATATAATATTAAAATATATAAAAATTACTATTTAGAAACTTTTCTTAAAAAAAATTTATAAAGCTTTTAATAAATTTAACTAAATTCTTTAGTAGTTTTGCAAATTAGCTAACTGTAACGTATAGTTAATTTTAATTTATACTTTAACGTTAGAAAATTTAAATAATATAATTTTTTATTTTAAAAATTACTATTTATTTTTACTAATAATAAAGTTAAAGTTAAATATAAAGTTTTTTTAAACAAATAGTAATAATAAAATTATAAGTTTTAGTATAAAAAAAAATTATTATTATATATTTAGATTAACTTTTATTAAAATACTTTTAAAATTAATTTAAAAATAAAACTAAATACTAAATACTATAACTAGAACTATTATTTAAAGATAAAAGTTATATATTTAAAATTTTAAAAAAAAGTAAATAGCTTTAAACAATAAAATATATATATTTTTGTTTTTGCTAAAAAAATTTTTACTAATAAAAAGTTATTTTTACAAAAATTATTAACTTATTTATTTTTTTTACTTGTAAAGCTTAAGCTTTTAGTTTTTAGCTTTTAGTATTTAGCATAATTTAAGTATACTTTTTTTACGTTTTTTTAGTTTATAATTTAAGTACTTAAAAAAAAAAAAAAAAAAAAAAAAAAAAATTTTTTCGCGATATATTTAAGTTTTATAATAAATTTAAGTACGACGTATTTATATTTAAGTTAGTATATAAAATATTAAACGTATTTGCTTAAAAATTAAAAAATTATAAAAGCGCTAATTACGAAAAAGCTAGTAATAAAAGTAGTAGTAATAAAAACATTAGTATTAAAAAAGTTAATATTAAAAACTTTAGTATTAAAAAAGTTAATATTAAAAACTTTAGTATTATTTAATATTTTGTAATTAGAAAAAAATTTATAGTAGCTTTTTACTAGCTAAAAAATAGCAATTTGTATTTATATTTTATAAATATTACTTTTTCTAAAATTATTAGTAATTTCTTTATTTTTTTTAAAAAAAACTTACTAATTTTAAATTAAGTAATAACTATTAAAGTTAATTTCTTTAAAATGTTAAAAAAAAATTAATTTTATACGTTAAATATTAAGCAAAAGTAAAAAAAAAAAAAATTAGCTATAAACATTAATATATTAAACTTTTAAAACTTATTAAAACAGTAAGTTACAGTTAAAAAAATAATATATTTTACTATTATTAGCATAGTAAGTTTTTTAGTAAAGTAAAGTAATGTAATAATTTTAAAAAAATTTAAAAAATAAACTAAATAAGTATATATAACTTTTTTTTAAAAACAAATAAATTAATTAGTAGTAAAAAAATTAAAAAACTTTTTAACTTTTATTATATAAAAAATACTTTAAAATTCTTAATATATAAAACTAAAACTTAAACTTATTTTAAACAAGTTGTAAAAATATTGTAAAAAATAGTTTTAATTTTACAATTACTATAGTTAAAAATATACTTCTAACACTTAATTAATTATTTAAAATTTATATTACTTAAAGTTTACTATTTAAAAAAATATTTATAGCAAAATTACGTTTTATTAATTATTGTTTTATTTATTTAAAAATATAAAGCTTGTTACTAAACTATATAGCTATTTCTAGTTAGCGTTATATAGTTTTAAATTACATTATTTATATTGTTATTTTTAAATTTAAATTTTAAACTAAAAATTACACGCTTAAAGTTTTTAAGCAAATTTTTAATAGCAAGCTTTAAAGTAAATTTAAAATAATTTAAAGCTAAATAAAGTAGTTTAAGTTAAACTAAAACAATTTAAGTAAGTTTAAATAATTTTCTTTATAAAACAATTTTTATTTAATTAGTAAATAATTTTTTTAAACTATAGTTTAAAACTTAGCTTTATTATATTTTTATTAAAATAAAAAAGTTTATTAGTATAAAAGTAATAACTTTTTGCTTTTTTAAGCTTTTTTATTTTAATACTTAAACTAAAACTAATTTAAAATTTTTAAAATATTTGCAAAAAAATTAGCGTTTTTATTTTATAGTAGCTTTAGCTATATAGTATTATTTTTAAAGTAATTTTTTATAAGTATTAATAATATAGTTTAAAACTTTTTCTAAAGCTTTTTAGAAATTTAAAAAAATATTACGCTTTTTTTATTTAAATTTAAACTTACGTAGCGTTATAGTAACTTATTTTTTTTTAAAAAAAAAAATTTAATATTTTATACTTAAATATTTTAGTAATTTCTACAAAAAAAAATGCAATATATATAAGCAAGTATAAATTTATATTTAAAAGTAAAAAAACTAATACTAAAGTAAGTAAATTAAAGTAAAAAATATTTTATAAAGTTAAATTTTTTTTTAAAAAAAACACTTTTATTATAAATATAGCAATATAAAAAACAAGTTAAAAAACTATATAAATTAATAGCTATAGTTATAATAAATATACAAGTTAAGTTATTATTAACAATACTAAAAATAAAAACAAAAGCTATACTAACAAAGCTTAAAACAAAAATATAAACAAGTAAAAAAGCTTAAAAAATATTTTTAAATTTTTATTTAAAAAAAACGCTACGAAAAACGCTAGTTAAGCTTTAAACAAAAAAGCTTTTTATAAAAATAAAATTTAAAAATACTAATTTTAAATATAAAACTTTATAAAACAAATTAGTTTTACAAGCTATATAACATTACTTGTTTTAAAAAATTTTAAGTTATTTTTTTTTATAAAAAACACAAATTACAATTTTAGTTGTTATAAACATTATAGTAATAAAAAGTTAATAACTTAAGTACTATTAATACTTTTTTTACAATATATTATTATAAACTATAAGTTATATTATAAGAAAATTTACATAATAAAACTAGAAAAGTAAATTTCGTAGTAAAGTATAAAAAGCTAGTTTAAACTTTATAAAACTTTATTTTTAAAAATAGCTACTAAGCTAACTATTATTTATATAAACAATAGTTTTTTTTATTTTAAATAAAAACAGTATATTTAACTTAATTAATTAATTTTACTTTATAACTAAACTATTTAAAAACTACTTTATAATTTTTTACTTTAATTTTTAATTTTACTAAAATAGTATCTAGCGAAATATTAAACGTAACTATAATACTTTAAATACTATTTTTTAAAGTACTTGTTTACAAAAGTAATATATTAACAATAAAAAAACTTAGCTTAAAAAACGCTTTTAGAAAATTAAAAATTAAAAAACTTATATAAATATAAAAAAAAAAAAATACTAAAATAGTAGTTAATAACGTAAAAAAAGTTAAAACTAAAGCTTTAATTTTATTTTACAAAAAAAAGTTAAACTTTAAACTTTTTTTAAGTAAAATACTAAATGTTTTTTGTTTTTTTTAAAAACAATAAAAAGTATTTATTTAAAAATAGCTTTAATAATTATTAGTATTTTTTATGCTAAATAAAAACTTTGTATTTAACTTAACTATTTAAAACTTGCTTTTGTTACTTCTTGCTTTAATTTTTAATTTAACTTAAAATAACATTTAGTAATATACTAAACGAAATTGTAACAAGTAGCTACTTATTATTAGCATTTAACAATACTTGTAAATTTTTATAGTAAACACTTAGTTTTATTAATTAAATATTTATATAAAAAAAAACTAAAACTTAGTTTTTTTTTTATATAAACTTTAACTTTAATAAATAAAAAAGTTTACTTTTTTAATACTTTTATATAAATGCTATACAAGTTTTTAAAAGCAAATATTATACAATATAGCTTTAAAATCAAACTTACTTTTTAACTTAAGTATATAATATATAATATTAATAATTATAAAACTATTTAAATATATAAAATAAAAAGTTTAATAATATTAAAACTAAATTTCTTTTAAAAAAAACTTAAATAAAAGTAAAATATAAAACTAGTATAATAAATATAGTTAAGTAAAATTTGTAATTTTAACTTTTGCTTCTAAAAGCTAAAAAAAGTACTAAACTAATAATAACTATTTTATTAATAAACAAAATTAATAAAAAAATTATTTATTAGTATAAGCTAAAATAACGCGTAGTTTTAATTATAAAAAATAGTTTAGCTTATATAATATACTTGTAATACTTATAAATTGTAAACTTATAAAAGTAATTTTTAATTTTTAACTTTAAATTTTAGTTTAGAATAACTATAAATAAAATAAATTATAAATAAAGTTAAAAATAAAAACAATAAAAACAATATTATAATAAATTAAAATGTATTTAAGTAGCAGTATTAATATTAAGTATTTTTTACTATATATAACTTATTTTTTTCTAAAAATAAAAAAAACTAAATAAGTTTTAAATATATAAATTTGTTTCTTACTTTAGCTAAAAATTATTTTTAAAAAAATAAAATAATCTTATTATATATAATATTTTTATACTTTATTGTAATAAAACAAAATATATTAATATTAATAAATTAAATAACAACAAACTAAATATATTGTTTATTATACTACTTAAATATATATACTAAGTTTTAAGTATAAAAAATTATAAAAAGAAATTGTTTTATTTATATATTACAAATTTAATAAAAGCAAAAAACTAATATTAAAAAAACAAAAATAATTTAAATATTACTTTTTTTTAAAAGTTTTCAAAAAAAATATTAGTTATAATTAGCAAAATTAAAAAATATACTATTAAAAAAACTTGCTTTAAATAAAAATATTTATTAATAAGTAAAAACTATATTAGAAAAATATATATTAAAGCTTTTTTATTAAACAAAAGAAGTAAATAGTATTTTTTATATAAAGTTTAGTAAGTTAATATTGTTTATAAAAAATAAATAACAAAAATATAACTTTAATTTTTAAAAAGCTAAGTATATAATTTAATTAAAAAACGTTAAAAAAATAATAAATAAATTAATTTTTTAAAAAAATACAAAACAGTAAATAAAAATAATTAATTAATTTAAAGTTTAAACTTATATAGTAAATTAACTTTTTAATAATAGTATATTACTTAGTTTAAATTATAAAATTTAAAAAATAATACTAAATAAATAAAAATAAAAAATTAATATTATATATTACTATTTACGTAAAAGTAAGCTTAAAATTTTAAAATAGTGCTAATATACTTTATTAAGTTAGTTTTAGTTTTATTTAAAAAAAATATTTATTATATTAAAAATTAACTTTAAAAACTAAAAAATATTTTTATATTTATTTTTATAGTTAAATTTGTTACTATTAAGATTTAAAAGCTTAATTAATAAAATTTTAAATAAAATACTATAATAGTTACTATATATTTATTTTAGTAATAATTTATATATTTTTTAACTAAAGTAAATTTTAAAAATTTTTAAATTATAAAATACTTAAATAAAACACTTACTTTTATTATAAATATTTTTATTAAAAAATATATACTAAAAGTAAGTAAAAGCAAAACTAAGCTATTTAATACTAAAATATTTTTAATAAAACTACTACAAACTAAATAAGTTAAAAATAATTTTTTTTTTTTATATATATTAAAAAAACAAACTATACTTTAAAAAATACTTTAATAACTATGTATATTTAACTTAATTACTTAATAAAGTTTTTAATTATAAGTTAATAAAATAAAATTTAAATATAATATATTTTTTAAGTTAAAGTTAAAACGTTTTAATAATATACTAATACTAGTATTATTTTAAAAACAAAGCGCAAATATTTTTAATTTAAAACAATTGTTATATTTAGTATTAAAATTAAACTATAAGTAATAAATAATAAATTAATTTTATAGTATAAAGTTTTACTTTATATTTTTTTAAGTTTAACTGTTATTTTTTTTTTTTTTAAAAAGTTTTTTTATTAACTAAGTACTAAAAAATTACTTTTAGCTTTTATTTTTAATAAAACATTAAAAGTAGCAAATATTTAATTTTTTTATTTTAAATAAAAATTCTAGTTTTAGTAATATAATTATACTTTACGCTATATACTAACTTTAAACTAAATTAGTACTTTTCGCAATAAATTATACTATAATAGTTTTTACATATTAGTTTTTTATAAAAAAAAATATACTTAGCATTATTTTACGTTAAAGTTTTTAATTTTTTTTAGTTAAAATATTTCGTTTTTAAGTTTATTTTAATATTTAATATTTTTAGTTTTTTCGTATTAAATTTATTAAATTTGTTTTTTTAATTTTTGTTTTTTTTTAGTTTTTTTAAGTAGCGCTAATGTTTATTATATTTAGTTTTTTAGTTTCTTTGTATTTATAATTGCTTGTAATATATTTAGTTAATTTGTAAGTAAATTATATATATATTTTTTAACTTTAAGTAAAAGTATTTATAGTGTTTAATTATATTAAAACTTTTAAGTTTTTTTTTAAAATCTTGTTTTTTTTTTTGTTTTTTTTTTAGTTTTAGAAAAAAACTTTATATATATTTGTTTATTTTTATAAATTATTATTTAAAATTACATTACTTTATTTTACTACTTAAAATATATAGCTTTAAATATTTACTATATATTTTAATATTTTTTTTAGCTGTATTTTAAATATTTTTTATACTATATTATAAATTTTTTTAATAAATTATACTTATAGCTTTAAAAAAAATACTATTTAAACTTATATTTATAACTTTAATATTTTATTATACTGTTTAAGTATAGTATAATTTAATTTACTATATTTTTTTTAAGTAAAAAGCAATTTATATTACTTATAGTATTAAACTTTTTAAATTTACTAAACTTTTTAGCTTAAGTTTAAAAGTTTATTAAGTAACTTAAAGTTAAGTAAGTTTATAATACTATGTTTTTAGTTTTAGTATAGTTTTTATATGTTTTATTTTTTATTTTTATTTTTTTTTATATAATTTACTTTTATATAACTATTATATATAACTTAGCTAGACAAATTATAAAATAGTTTTTTTTTATAAAGTTAAAAAATTATTTTTTATAATAATACTTTTTTTTGTTTTTACTAATAAGTACTAGCTAACAAAAACTAAAAAATTGCTATATTTGTTTATATTTTAAAAAAAATTATTAAAATTAAAAATTTTTGTTTATATATATTACTTTAAAATAAAAGTTTTTTTTATATTACTTAAAATATATTTACAAGTTGTATTTTTCTAATAGTTTTTTAACAAGTAAAAACAAAATGTTTTTTTTTTTAAAAAAAAATATAAAAATCTATAGCTTTTACGCGTTACTGCTTTAGTAAAAAATACTTTTATTTTTTTAAGTTTTTTTTTAAAAGCGCGAATTTTTGTAATTTTAAAAGTAAAAATATTTTTTATTTTTTTATAGCTTACTTTTGTTTTTAATAATACTACGTAAGTTACTTAAAGTAGTTAAAGTTTTTTTTAGTTTATACTTTTTTTATTTAATTAAATACTGCTTTTGTTTTTAATTATTAATTTTTTTTTTTTTACTTTAGTTTTAAGTTAACTAGTTTTATTTTAGTTATAGCAAGTAAAAAAAATTTAAATTATTTTTTTAGTAGTAAAATATAAAGTACAAAGTGTATTTTTAATTTTTTAAATAGTAAAAATTTGTAATTTACAAGTATTTTTACTTTTTTAATTTTAAAAAGTTTTAGTTTTTAAAGTTTAATTTAGTACTAAACTTTTTTATTTTAATAGTTGTTTTTAAAATATAAGCTTTACGTAACGTTTTTTATTATATAAAACTATTAATTTTTAGCTTAATAATTTAATTTTTGTTTTTAGTTATAAAATAAAGTTTTTTTTTATTTTTTTAATATTAATTTAGTTTTGTTTATTTTTATTTTATTTAGTAGTATTATTTAAAAGCTTGTACTTTTTTTTTACAGTTTATAAAAAACAAAAGTAACTTTTATAATACTATTAACTACGTTATTATATATATATTAAACTAAAAGCAGTATTTTTATTTAATTATTTTATTACTTATTTATATAGTTGTTTTTTTTTAAATATGTTTTTATTATTTTGTTTAACTGTTTTATTTATTTATTTTAAAATAAAATACTATTAATATTTTTTATTTTACTTTAAATAAAGCTATTAAGTTTTTTTAAAATTTTAAAATTAGAAATTTGTTTTAACTAAATTTTTTTTTTACTATATTTTATATTTTACTAGTATTTTTTTAAAAACTATTAAGCTAAATTTTTTACTATATATTTTTTTTTTATAGTTTTATATACACGTACTTTACAAATTACTTTACAATTACTAAAATTAAGTTATATTTTACTTTACTTACTTTATTTTATAATAAAAAAAGTTTTATTATAAAGTTTTATACTATTAAGTTTTATACTATTAAGTTTTATAATTTAGCTAGTGTTTTTAAGTTTTTTAGTTAAATTTAAAGTAAATTTTTTGCTGTTTTTGCTTTGTTATAAATATTATAGCAACTAATTAATTTTTTACTATATTTTTTATTTTTTAAAATATATAATCTTGCTAAATTTTGTAAGTATTTTTTTATACTTTAGTACTTATATACTAGTAATTTATAAAAAGCATATATATAACTTTTTAGTATTTTTTTTAGTATTTTTTTATAGTTTAAGTTTAATTATTATACTTTTAAAATTTAAACATATTTATATTTACTTAAAAAATAACTACTAACTTTAGTACTTGCTTTTTTAAAGTTTTTTTAAAGCTTAGTATTTTTGTTTTTTACTTATTATATATACTTTTTTGTTTTTAGTATTTTTATATAGTAAATAGTAAAGTTATATATAACTACTTTTTTATACTACTAAGTTTACTTTTTATTTAAATTTTATATTATTATAAAATAGCTAAAGTTAAAGTAGTTAAAGTAAACTTTTACTTAATATTTAGCTTTTTAAAATTTATTTTTTATTTTTTAAAAGCTTTTACTATTGTAAGTATTTTTTTTAATTATATACTTTGTAGATTATTTTAGCTTTATTTAGTTTTTTTATAGCTTTTAATTAGTTTAAAGTAAATTTTATAGTTTTGTTAAATATATAATTTTTTTAAGTTTAGTTTTACTATTACTAAAGTACTAGTTAAGTATTATTTTAGTTTTTTTACTTTAGTATTAATTTAACTTTTTTTAAGTTTACTTTTAGTTTTTCTATTATTACTACATACTTTAAATTTTTTACTTATTTAATATTAAACTTGTATTTTTTAATTTTACAAATTATTTTAACTTTTTGCAAAGCTATTAATATTTTTTATATAATTAAAATATAACTTTATTTTTTTCGAGTATATATTAAAACGTTATTTAAGTAATAAATATAGTAAATGTATATAATATATATATATTAATTTTTTTTAAATATACAGTAATTAATTTTTAAAAAAGCTAGTATATTTATAAGTTTAAAAGATATTATATTATACTTGTATTACTTATATTTGTAACAAAATATAGTTTTTTGCTTTTTCTAAGTATTTTTATTTTTTAAAAATTATAGCTTTTTTTATACTTAATATTATAAAAAACTATAGCTTTTATATATTGCTTTTTTATTTTATTTAGTAAGAAAAAAAATCTTAATTTTTAATTATAGTTATGTTTAAGTTTTAGTAATTTATAACAATTATTTTTGTTATTTTTAAAAACAAATATAGCAAGTACTTTTACTAGTATAGTAATGTAAAGTTTTTTAATAATTTTTGTTTTTTATTTTTATTTATAAATTTTTAAAGTATTTAAAAGTATTTTTTTATATTAAATAAATTAGTTTAAAAAAGTTGTTTTTTAATTTGTATATTATAATTATATTTACTTTTAAGCGAAATTTTATATAATTTTAATTTTTTTATATAAAGTAGTAAAAGTTTTTATTACTTAAGTAGTAAGCTTAAAGTTTTTTAATTTTATAATAATGTTATTTTTTTGCTTTTTGTTTTATTATTTATAATAAATTTAAAACTTTTTATTTGTAATTATATACTTAAAAGCAAACTTGCAAAGTTATAGCAAAGTTATTAAATAAACTATTTTGTTTTAACGCGTTTAAAGTAAATAAAACTTAATATAAATTTAAAGTTTTTTACTACTTTTTTTAAATTAAAATAGTTTAAATAAAGTTTTTAACTTAGTTTTTAAACTTTCGAATTAGATTTATAACACTACTAAATAGTTTTTTTTTTGCAGTTATAAAAATTTAAGTAATTTAAGTAATTTAATTAATACTAAAATTATTTGTTTTAATTTAAAAACTTTGTAAAACTTTTTTATATTATTTTAATTTAGATATATATTGTTAATTTTTATACTTATAACTTAAGTTTTTATATTTACTATTTTTTAGTTATAGTTAATAAAAGTTAATAAATACTTTTATATTTAATAAAGTTAATTACAGCTTTTAGTATATAAGTTTTTAACTAATTTATTTTAAAATTTAAAGTTATTTTACTTAAGTTATATTTATTTTTTAATTTGTTTTATTACTATTTTTTAGTTTTAAATATTTCTGCTAAAAAATTATTTTTTTACTTATAACTTAAATTCTTTTTAAAAAAAAAAAACTAAGTATTGCAAAAACGCTTTTAATTTTTACTTTTAGTATAAAAGTAGTAAAAAAAAACTTTTTACTATTTTTTAATTTTTAATTCAAGTTGTATAGTTATACTTTATACTATATATTAATTTTAAGTTTTTTATATAAGTTTTTTTACCTAGTACTATTTTTAAGCAAAGGTTAAGTTTTTTTATAACTTAAAAAGTTATTAGTTTTTTTTAGTAAAAGTTTATTTTATTTAACTTTATTTTACTGTTTAAATTTTGTTTTATATTATTAAATAAAAGTTTTTTTTTTAAAAAGATTTAGTAGTTAAACTGTTTTTATAAACTTTATTTTTTTATTACTAGTTTTTTTAAATTGTGCTACTATTTGTAGTATTTATTTTTTTATTTTTTTTATAAGTACTTTTATTATACTTTTGTTAAACTATAAGTAAAGTATTGTTTTTTTAACAAGAATATTTATAGCGTCTAATTGTATAAAAAATTACTTTGCTTTTTTTAAGTTTTTTTACTTTTAAGCATTTTTGCTTTTAATATAAATTATAAGCTTTTTAAAGTTTTTTAAGTTTTTTTATTAATTTTTATTTCTATATTTATTATGTTTGCTAAAGTTGTAAACTTTTTTCTTTAAGTAACTTTATTTTTTATTAAGTTCTTTAGTATTTTATAAAATCTTTTTATTAAAACTTTTCTAGTTTGCTTAGTAGTAAAGAATTATTAAACAGCTTTATATACTTTGTTTTTTTATTATAATAAAACTTATAGTTTAAAACAAAATTAGTAAATATTTTTATATTGTTTTTATTTACTATAAAGTTTTATATATTTTAGTAAACGCTGTAGTTTTTTGTTACGTTTACAAAGTATATTATTATTTAGTTAACTATGTTTTTTTTAATTAAAAAACAATTTAAATACTTTTTTTAATATACTAATCTAGTTTTTTTTTTAAAAACAAAACCTAGATATATTTTGTAATAAACTTTAAAACTTTTATATTTAGACTTTTTTTAAAAAAAAAAAAATTTAAGTTTTTAGTTTTAATACTTTTTATATTGTTAATTACGTTTTTAGTTTTTTATTTTATTTTTATATTTATAGTTTTTATTTTTTTCTAAACTAGTTTTACTTTACTAATACTTAATATTATTACTATTATAAATAAGTATTTTAAAAAATATTACTTAAAGTATTATAGTTACTTCTCGTATTTTTCTAAATACTATTTTAAGTTAAATTTAAAATTAAAGTAAAAAATTGCGAAAGTAAAACTTAAATAGTTAAATTGTAAAGTAGTATTAATAGTTTAAAATTAATTAGTTAAGTTAAACACAAAACTTTTATTTATTATAAAAAAAACTATAGCTTATATAGTAGCTTTGTATTACAAGTGCGATCTATGTAATACATTACGTAATATACATAGTTTGTAATATAGTAAAATTTTATTTTAAAAAATTGTAAAAAAATTTAAAAAGTAAAAACCTATTTTAGCTAGCTATAAACTTAACATATAGTTTTTGAAAAAGTAATTAAAGAAAGCTAAAATTCTTTAAAAAAAAGTTAAAACTCGTTTAAATTCGAAGTTTACTAATATTAAAGTAAATTATTAAACGTAAATTATAACTAAAGTAACATTAATTATTATAAAAAATTAAAAAATAACTAGTTTTTCTATTTCTACATTTAATTATATTAAAATTATGTAGTTATATATTTATAATTAATTTAATAGTATAAGTTCGCTTATTTTTAAGTAATTAAAATAAAAAAATATAAACTTATATTTTGCTTTTATATGCTTGTTTTTAAGTAAGATTTTTAATAGTACAAGATAAAATAAAATTAAAAAATATATTTAAAAGTATATTTTAATTTTTTTTATAAGCTAGCTATAAAAAAAGGTAAAATAAAAAATAAAAAAAAACATATATAAAAAAAAAGTTCTACTTCTAGTTTAAATTAGTTTTAACTTTATTTTTAAATATTGTAATTTAAAAGCTTAAAGCTATATTATTATATATATATATTTTTAAATAAAAGCTTGCTTTTAAGCTTTTTTACTTTTTGTTTTTAAATAAAATTTTATACTAATTTTTGTATTAATTACTATACAAATTCTTGTATAAAGTTTTGTATAAATTTATTATATTTTTTTATTTAATTTCTAATTTATATTCGAAAGTATATTAAGTTAAAAAGTATTTAAATTCGAAATAATACAAAAATAAGTTAAAGTAACAAAAATAATTTAAAGTAACAAAAATAAACTTTGCAAAAAAAGTTTTTAAAGTAATAAGCTAGATTTTTTACAAACAAAAGTAAAAGCAAAATAAGCTTTTAAAAAAAACTATAATAAGAAAAAAAAAGTTCTTTTTTATTTAAGTTATAAAGTAAAAAGCAATTTAAAAAGTATTTTAAAAAAAAGTTAAAATACTAGTAGTAAAAAAAAAAAAATAAAATAAAAATAAAAAAGCTTAAAGCGAGATAAAATAATATACTTTAAATTAAAGTAAAGTAAAGTACTATAAGTAGTTAGTTTTAAATTAATATAAAAAAAAGTACTTTACTACTTATAGTAGTAAAAAGCTTTTTTAAAAAATAGTTTTAAATATAAAAAAACAAAGTAGCTAATTAAGCTTAAAGCTAGTATAAATTAAAAAATTTTAGCTTAACTTTTTATAGTAAAATTATATTTACAAAAAAGTTTAAAGCTAATTTAAAAGTTATAATATTATATTTAAATTAGAAACTTGTTGTAAATTGTAGTATACAAGTTTAAAATTATTAAAAGCATAAAAGCAAATAGTAAAAAAATAAATTAATTACTTTAAAAAAAGTTAGAAAAAGTATTTTAAAAATACTATTTTAAAAATATATTATAAATTACTTGTTTTAGTAATTGTACATAATTATACTATATAAATAACTCGTGCTTTTTACGACAAAATTGTTAAAAACTAAAGTTAAACTAAAAGCAGTATAGAAATAACTTTAATTAAAACTATTTAAAGTAAGAAAAAAAAAAAGTTTAAGAAAAACTAGAACTAAATACAAGAATACTGCCGAGTTCTACTGCCTTCGCTTATTCTTAGAAATAGTCACGTGTTTAGTTCGTAACAAAAACTTAGAAAAAGTTAAAAAAAAAGTTAAAGTTACTATAAAGTAGTATACTTTAAGTTAGCGAAAAAAAAAAATTTTAAAAAGTTTTTAATAGTAAACTACTAAAAGTAAACTTTTGCGAAGTTTTATAATTAAACTACGCGTATAAGTAAACTACATACGCTTTACTAAAATAATTACTTTTAAACAAATTTAATAAAAACTAACTTTATTTAAACACTTATAAGATGTATATTTAAAGAATTTACATATATTACATGTTTATAGCGCGCAAATTTATAGCTTTACTAATTTATTTGTAAATTAACTTAGTAGTTTCGTATTTATAGTTACAGTTTAATTTAAGCTTTTTTAAAGTGTTAAAACACTTCTAACAGTAATATACAACTTTTATATAACTTTTTATTTTTATTTGTAAAAAAAACTACAAATTACATTAATATTTAATAGCTTTTAACTAATAGTTAAATTACATAATTTATAAAGCTAAAAAAAATAGCTATATAACGTTATATAAAAGTTTTAAATATTTTAGCTTAAAATTCTAGCTTTTGTATATTGTATAGTATTTTTAAAACTTAAAGTACTTATTTAATTATTAAAAAAAAAAAATTTATTTGTAATTAAGTATTAAGCTTTAAAAAAAACTTGTTTAAAGTTATATAAAACTAGTTTAGTAGCTGTAAACTTACTACAAACTGTATTTAAAATTAAACGCTTTATACAAGCTATATTATTAATAAGCTAAAAAAAAAGTTAATTTATTAATATAATTAACTTTAACTTATACAAAACTTTTAACTTATTGTTTATACAATTGTTTTAAAACTGCAAAGTAGCTAATATTAAAAGCTAAAGTAAATATAACAAATACAGTAAAATATAAAAATTAATAATATAATAGTTTTTGCAAAATATATTAAATTAAAATATAGTATAACTACTGTATTTGTTAAAAATAAAAAGTTAATATATACTTTTTATATACTTTTTTATGTACTTTTTAAGCTTGTTTGTAAACTATTTTTACTACTTGTAATTGTTTAATTAAATAGTAATAAATTAAAATACTAAAGAAATATTAAGTTTTACTTTTAAGTATAATAATTAGAAAAAGTAACTAGTTTTTTAAACTAATATACTTAATAACTGTAATTTATTCGTAGTTTCTAAATTAAATTATTAAAAGTTATAATAACTTTAAAGTTAAAATTACACTTATTTAAAACTTTATTTTATTAAAGTTATAAATATTTGTGTTTTTAATACTATATTTTGTAACTGTGTGTTATATAAGCTAAAACTAGTTTTTAATAACTATTAAATTTTCGTATAAAGTATATTTATAATTATATTTTTAGTTATATTAAGTTTGTAAAAAGTTATAACGTTATATAAAGTTATATAACTATTACTTGCTAACTATATACAGATTTAATACATTTGTACTAGTTTGTTTTTAAAAAAAAAAAATTTATATATTATAAATTAAAATTATACTAACTGTTACAAATTTAGAACTTTTTATTTTTAATTACGTGCTTTAAAGCAAACTTGCGAAACTGTAGCTAAGCATTTAAGCAAACTAGCGCGTTTTAACGTATTCGAAGTAAATAAAACTTACTGTAGATTTTAAAGTTTCTTGCTTTTTTTTAAAGCTTAAAATAGTTTAAATAAAGCTTTTAACTTGTTTTTTAAGTTTTTAGTTTAGCTTTATAATACTAACTAGTAAATTTTGTTTATTTATTAATAGTATTTAATTAACAAGTTTTTTATTATTATTTGTAAAATTAAAATTTACAAACTAAATTTTACATTATAAACGTAATTTGTAAAAATACGTTTATAATGTTAATTCTAGAATATCGTATGTAATTACAAGTTTGCAAATACTTGTAAAATAGCTTAATTTATACAAATTAATTGCAAAAGCTAATTAAGTACTAGTTAGTTAATGTCACGAGGCCAAATCAAAGGCTTGGAAAGAAAGTTAAAGGCTCTATTTTAGACCATTCTAAGCTAAGGAAGGAAGAGCGAGAAGCTCTGAGATCTACAGTCTGCCTGGTAGCCTGGCTTCAGCCTTGCAAGGCTGGCTCTTGGCACGTGCTCACGAATGGGAGGTCTTAGATTCGTGACAAGTACTATAGCTAGTAGTAATTTTTAAGTAAATTTAACTGTATTTAAAAAACAAATTATAAATGCTATTTAAACTTAAACTATAATTTTTTTTATAAAAAACAAAACTTTAAAGTAAAAAAACTATAAATAATATTTAATTATAAAATATTTATCTTTAGAAAAGTAGCAAAAAAGTTTATATAAAACTTTTACAAACTTGTAACTTACAAATACTAAAGCTATAAAAAAGTTATACTTTTTTAAAAATAAAATATATTATTAAAAAAGTAATTAGTAAATACAATATTTGTAATAACGTAAAAACAATAACGTATTTACTTTTTAAATAACTAAAAAGCTTAGATATTTTTACGAAACTATAAAAAATTTTAGCTTAAAACTTTATAATAAAGCTATTACTTTTTTTAAAAAAAATTAATAAAGTAAAATACAATTTAATTTAAGTTATTACAAAAAAATTTACTAAGTATATTTTTATAAAACTGTAAAAAGAAAATTATACAGTAAAAAACTTAGTATAATAGTTTTAAAAAACAGTAGTAACTAAATACGAAATACTTAAAAAAAATCTTTAACTAAAACAAGCTATTTACTTTAAAAGTTTAAAAAAGTTTAATAGCTTTTTTAAAATAAATAAATAAATAAAATAACTAAACTAAACTATAAAAATATACTTTTAAAGCTATGTTAATTAGTAACAAAATAATTAAGTAAAAATATTACTAATAATATAGTATATATATAACAGTTTAGTTAATAATTATTAGTTTGTTTTTAGTTTTCTAAATATAAATTTAGATTGTTAAAGTTAATAAAAAATAAATTTTCTAAATAAGTAAAAAAAAAAACTAGTATTTTGTAAAAATTCTATAAGCAAGAATTACGTAACGTAATTTAAGTTTTATAAATACTAATAATAATATAACTAAAATAATATTTTTTTTCGCAAATTATAAAAAAAAATATTAGCTTTTAAAACTTTTTTACTAAATAAAGTAAAAGTAAAAAAAGCAAAAGTAAAAATTAAAAAATTAAAATTACTACATAGCTAACTAAAAACTAAAATTAAATTTGCTTATTAAAAAGTAGTAAAATTTTATAACAAAAAACGCAGCGTAAAACTTATACTAAAAAAAAAGTTTATTTATTAAAACAAAATATTAAAACAAAAAAACTAATTACTAAATTAAACTTCCAAAAATTATAAAAGTTAAAAAACTAATAAATTATAAACTTTAGCTACTTAAAAAATTAACAATATATATATATTTTTTTTATATTTTTGTTTAAAAAAGTACTAAATTTTTTTAACTTGCTATAACTAAATTAAAGCTAACTAATGTTACGAATTTATAACTTTTTATTTGTAATTACGTATTTTAAAACAAACTCGCGAAGCTGTTACTAAGCATTTAAGTAAACTAGCGCGATTAGACGCGTTCGAGCTAAATAAAACTTATTATAGATTTTAAAACTTTTTGCTCTTTTTTTCTTAGCTTAAGATAGCCTAAATAAAACTTTTAACTTTCTAAGCTTTTAGTTTAGTTTCGTAATAGTTACTATATTTTAAATTTTAACTTATATTATAAAAAATACTTTATTGTTATATTTACTTTAATTACTTAATATAAGCTGTTTTTTAGTTTTTAAATCTAATTATAGCTAGTAAGTTAATAAGTATATATAAACTAAAGTTAATTATATTAATAAATAAAATTTATTAAAAATTTATTTTATTGTTTATATAAAAGCTTTTAAATTTATATACTTAATTATAAACGCTAACTTTTTTTTTACTTGCTAATATAAAAGCAACATAAGTTTTTAAAATAGTTTATAATAATACTAAACTAAAACTTTAATTTAAAGTAATTTAAAACTATATTAAACGTTATATAAATAACTTTTTTAATTTAACTAATATTGCTATAATATAGCTAATAAAAAACTATTATAAATTAATTTGCTAAGTAATACTTTTTATTAAAAAATAAGTAATTACAAGCGAAAAATAAAAAATAAGAAAAAAAAAGTAAAAGAAAAGTTATATATAGCTATAAAAAGTATTTTAAAAATTTACAAAAAGTTAAAATTAAGCTAAAAAACTAATTTAAAGCTAGAAAGTAAAGTTGTAAAAGCTAAAGAAATTATATGTATATATATATATTATAAGCGTATAGTTTATATAAATTTCTTATATATATTACTTGTATATACTTAACTAAAAAAGTTTTTAACTAATATAGTTTAATTAAAGTTTAATTAATAATAGTAAATATATATTTTTTAAAAGTAGCAAAAACAAATTTTAGTAGCTTACTTACTTATAAAGTATATTAGAAAAAAGTTTTTATTTTTATTATAAATAACGTTTTTTTAAAAATTAAAAAAATTAAAAAAACTTGTTATAGTTTTTTTTAAATTAGCTAAACTTTAGCTTAAGTTATAAAAATGTTAGTTTAGAATAAACTTAAGTTATTTGTATTAGCTAGTTTATTCTAGCTACTAGACTTCTTACGTTGTAAAGAAATTTGTATTAGTAAGCTAAATTAACTTGTATTAAAAAGAAAAAAAAGCAAATAAAGAACTTTTATAAAGTTCTAGCTACTTAACTAACTAAGCTTTCGTGCGTAGCACGTAATTATTATACTAACAAAAAAGCTTATTATTTTTTTTAGCTTATATTATTAACTTTTTTTAAAAAATTTAATACTTTTAATATATATTTTTTTAATCTAACTAAATATTACTTTTAGTTTTTAACTTTATAATTTTTTTAAATTTACTAGTTTTAACTTAATAAAAATAAATAGTATTTTTTTAGTATTTTTTACTGTAATAAGCAAGATATTACGTAAATTAAATGTTATATGTAGATAGTACAAGCAGATAGAAATTTATTTTCGAAATGTAGAAAATAAAAAGTACATGTAAAGTTTATTCGAACTAAAGCTAGAAAGAAGTCTACTGTAGATAAAGTACACTTTATACTTTACTTACGTAGTTTTTTTTTTCTTACATTTTTCTTTTCTTTCGTAGCTAGTTTATAACTAAATATACTTAAACTATTAATGTATTTTTATATACTACTTAACTAGCTATATTCGTGTTCGTGCCGTTATATTTATAGTAAAAAAATATAAATTATCAAGCTTATTTTAGATTTTTAAGTAGTTAAAGTTTGTAACTAACTAATCTTTTTAAAGTTTAATTTTATATTTAGTTTTTTAAGTTTAATTTTTTTAAATAAGTAAATTTTGTTTTTTTAAATGTAAGTTTTATACTATGTTTTTTTTGTAAAAAAAAAATTTACTTCGCTATTTTCTAGCTTAATTTTTATTTTAGTTATTTATAAAGTATAATTATATTTTTTACTACTGAATTTTTTTTTTCTTTATTTAAAAAAGTTATTTTTTTTTAGTTTATAAAAAATAGCAATGCTTTTATTATATTACTTATATTTAGTAGTTTTATTATTAATTTGTATAGTTTTATTATTTAGTTTAACTATTTAATTTATTTTAAAGTAAAAAACTATTAATATTTTTTATATAACGTTTTAAAAAAGCTATTAAATTAGTTTAAAATTTTAAAGTAAACAATTTATTTTTATAATTATTAAAATTATATTATATTTTATTTTACTTATAAAATTTTATATAATACTAATAGTTTACAAAATATATAAATAACGCTTCTTGTAAAGTTTTATAACTTATATATTTTATAATTTTAGATTATTTAAATTATTAACTTTAAAAAAAATTTAATTTTAAATTTTTATTAGTATTTTAAATCGTTTTTATAAACTTTAAATTAATCTTTTTAAAAATATATTTAAATTTACTTAAAAAGTAACTTTTAGTTATAATATTTAGTTTTTAAAAACTTTATTAATTATTTAATATTTTAGTTTTTAACTAAAAGTATTAAATTATTTATTTTTTAATTTTTTTATATAATAAATTATAAAGTTATAAATGTAAGAACCCGCATCAGTTCTGACCACGTGCTGCTCACGTGATGACCCCTGAATAGGTTCAGGGTGGACTTGGAATAGAACCGGCTCAGAAGAAGTTAGAGAACCTACCTTTATTTTATTGTACATAGCTCTCTTCCAGAAAGAGTTTCTTCTCTTCTTAACTTTTTCTTTTCCTTCGTAGCTAGCCTATAAGTAAGAACATATTCAGACTACATTCGAGGTACTTCTATATACTTCTCGCAGCAGTGTTCGTGCTTGTGCCGTTACAATAAATAGTAAGTTTTTATTTAAGTTTTAATTTATTTTAAAATCGCTTAAGTTTTTATAGTTTAAGTAAACTTTTGCTATATATTTTATATAGTAGTACAAATATAAATATAGCTAGTTAAAAAATATATAAAAATACGTTAATAGTTTAAGTATATTTAGTTTATAAGCTAGCTACAAAAGAAAAAAAAAATATAAAAAAAACTATAAGTAAAGTATGCTTTATTTACAGTAAACTTTTTTTTAACTTTAGTTTAAATAAGCTTTAAATATATTATTTATTTTTTATACTTTAGGAATAAAAGTTTATTTGCTTGTACTGTTTATAAATAACATTTGTAACATGTAATATTTTACTTATTACTTTACTTTTTATAAATAAACTTTTTATTTTTCTATTATATACTTTATAGTTTATTTTTGTTTTATTAAGCTTTTCTAATATATATACTAATAGTTAATAAGTTTTTTTATAGCTTTTACAAGTATTTTTTAAAAGAATTAAAGTTTTATATTTATAAAACTTTTAGTTACTTTAAACTTTATTATTATATATAAAATAATTTATTTTTAAATTCTAAAGTTTTTAAAAGTTTTTTTTCTTATTTTTTTTACTTTATTTGTTTAATTATAAAGTTTTATATAATTAACTGTTAGTTTACTCGATAAACTTAAGTTATTTGTATTAGCTAGTTTACTTTAAATACTAAACTTTTACATTGTAAAAAAGTTTGTATTAGTAAGTTAAGTTAACTTGTATTAGAAAAAAAAATAAAAGCAGCTAAAGAACTTTTATAAAATTCTAGCTGCTTAACTAACTAAGCTTTCGTGCGTAGCACGTGATTATTGTACTAATATTAACTTTTATAAAAAAATTATTTAACTATAAAGTAAGTAAATAGCTATTTTTACTTTATTGCAAATATTATAGTTACTAATTATATTTTTTACTATATTTTATATTATTATAAATATATAATTTTAATAAATTTTTTATAACGTTTTTTTAACTTTCTAGTAGCTATATACTAGTAGTTTATAAAAAGTTTTTATTAAGCTTTTTATAAGTTTTCGTAAAATATATATTTAATAGCTAAAATTTATTTAAAGTTTATTAACTTAAAAAAGTTTTTTTATTTTTATTTTTATAATTTAAGTTATTATAGTAAACTTTAATTTTTCTAGTAATATATTTAAGTTTATTTAAAATATTACTTTTAGTTTTAGTACTTTTTTAAAAGTTTTTTATTTAGTATTTAAATTTAAACTTTAAAGTATTAACTTTTTTATATTTAAGTTTTCTAATATAATAAATAATAAAATAATAAATAGCTAACTTTTTTTTTTATTATACTTGTTTTTTATTTTGTATTTATATAATTTAATAGTTTAAGTAAACTTTTATTTAATACTTAGCTTTTATCGCAAGTTAGACTTAATAGTTAGAACTTAAGCTTAAAAGTTTAAGCAAAAACTAAGATAACACTTAAAGATAACTTTTTTTAATAAAAAAAAAAAATTAGCGAAGCGATTTTTAAAACTATTAACAAAACTATTAATTAAGTATATATAGAAAGCTTTAAGTACTTAGTGTTTTTTAGCTTTACTTTTTTAAAATACATAAAATTTATTATTTACGTATTCTAATCGTGTAATCGTAAACTTTTATAATAAATAAATATTTTACTACTTATTTATACATTAAAACTTTTATAAGTAAGTTTAATATTTTAAAATATTTTAAAACAAAATTTAATTATATTTAACGACTTTTAGAAAAAAATTATTATTATTTAATTTTTTAAAGTATTTTTTACTCTAGTAATAGTTTTACTTTTAATTTTTTGTAATTATTAAATATTTAAAAAATTTAACTTTTTAATATTAAACTTGTATTTTTTAATTTTTTCTAAACTATAAATTTTATTATATAATTTAAATATAATTTTGTTTTTATATATAAATTAAAATATTATTTAAGTAATAAATATAATTAATATTAATTTAATATTAATTGTTTTTTAGTATATTTATAAGTTTAAATAGTGTTATATAATATTTGTAGTAAAATATAATTTTACATTTTTTACTTATTTTTATATTATATTTTCAAAAAAATAGCTTTTATAAAATAATTTTTTATTTTAAAAATAAAAAAAAAGTTTTATTTTTAATTATAATTGCATTTAAATTCTAATAGTTTATAATTAACTTTCTTTAAACTATTTTTATACTAAATATACTAAATATTGTAAAAGTTTACAATTGTATAGTTAAAACACGTAAATAATAAATTTGTTATTTTTAAAAAATAAAGTTAAAAAGTACTAAGTACTTAAAGCTTTTTGTATATTTTTCTTATATAAAAAAAACAGCTAATATAGTTTTTGTTATATATTTTTTTTTAATAGTTAAGTAATAGTTAATAAATAGTTTTGTTAATAGTTTTATTAATAGTTTTAAGAATTACTTTACTAATTTTTATTTTTATATTAAAGAAATTAGCTTCTAGTGCTGCTTTATAATTATTTACTATTTAACTATTTTTTTTTTTTTTATAAAAAGCTTTTTAGAAATACGAAATTAGTTAATATATAAAATTTATTTATATTTTTTATTAAAACTAATTGTAAAGAAATATACTTTAAAACACTTTAAAATTAGTATATAATTTTTACAGAAAAGTTTTAATTAGCTAAAAAGTATAACAGCAAAGTTTCTAGTTTTTAAGTTACGAAAATTAAAAATAAAGTTAAAGCTAATTTTAACTAAAAGTAAAAATTTTATATATAATTTTTATTTTTATTTTATAGCTAGTATATAAAAAAATATAACTAAAAACGTAGTTCTATATACTTATTTTTAATTTTATTTTGTTTTATACTATTACAAAAAGCTTATTTAACATAAACGTATTGTTTATAGTATTATAGTTAAAAAAAGATTTTTTTAATTATAACACGACAAGTAACTAATAAGTTACTTTTTAAATAAAGCATTATAATTAAGCTACGTTTTAATTTATTTTCAAAAAATATTAATA
>QYAI01000262.1:0-17377 GCA_003988855.1 Arachnopeziza araneosa
ACTTCTCTCTGGCCCTAGTCCGAATAGACTCTGAATGTGCCCCTTATTCTCCACACTTCGGAAATAAGATCCTGTCGCCCGTGCCGTCCACACATGACATTCGGTTCACGTGATATTCTGCTTATCACAATTAAGAACTTCTATTCTTGTTTTTTTCAAGATAATGTTGTTTGTTTCTCTGACGTACATAGCAAAAAAACAATACTAAATGTTTTTCAAAGACTTTAAAGTAATACGCTCTGTTAGCACTTTAAATAAGGTATTAAAGACTTATTCTATAAAGAATTTAAGCTGTCTAACTAAAAGTGTGTTTTTTTTTTTTTTTAAAGAAAGTCTGAAATCGTAGATGTGTTAAAGAAAGCTACTATTTAGAATTAGCAGTAAAAAACAACACTTGAGAGAACCTAACTTTTTCTATAGAAGCATTACTCTTTCGTAGCTTTTCTTAGTTAGTAGTGTAGTGGGGTTCCAGGGTGCATGACATTTTTCCGTCATTTCGCTAGCGGGAGCACGTGCATAGAACTCTCTATAAAGGAGGTTCTACAAAGCATCTACATAACAGAAGAAAATGGAGACAATCAGAAAAGAGGACACAGAGGGAATGAGAAAGAGGATAGTTAGTTAGGTTTTTTCATGCGATTGATTTTACGAATGGATTCAGATTAGGTACAGATGGAGCATTGATCATACGGATTTCATTGATATTCTCTTCGTACTGATACATTGATTTATCTGCTTGTTTCTTATTTGTTGTTTGCACTAGTTTCTGGGCTCTTCACGCGCATACATTGTTCTTGTTCTGAGTTCTTTGCTCTGGTTGATTCTTCTAAAATATACTATCGAGAGCTAGCTGAGGGCCAACGAGATTCTTATTTTATTGGCTGCTCCTCTGCCCCTCGTACAGTAGTGCGATAAGTTAGTAGTGTTTAATTCTTGTGTATTTATTTTCTTTAGCTTCTGCTTGCTCTCGTGTAAGAAATGCTATTAGTCGACGTAGACGTTTTGAGAATGTAGAAGCTATTGAGATGTTGTGTAAAGAGAAAATTTTCGAGAAGAGATAAAGAAAGAAGAGAAAAGAATTCTGAAAAAGACACATATTCTTAATTATTGTGAAAAGCAGCGTCACGATGCTGCAAAGAATCAAATTTCTATCTTAAGAAGCCAAATTAAGACCAGAAATCTTGATGCTAGCTTCGAAGACTTGAGAAATTAGTAAACGAAGCTCAAATTACAAATTCTTAGTACTCGACTCTTAAAAATTTCAATGATAAAATGCGACCTGCATCTACAGTATCAAAGAGTTATTAGATACCCTTGTTCTCTTTAGTCTATGGTCGTATGTGAAAGCCGTTGTGTTAAATACAAGTATATAGGAGCAAAATAATATCTCTTTTAATTGCGCAATGTAAACATGCACTACTTTCTCCAACCCACGAATTAAAACACCCAAAGCGACTCACCACAGCTCTCAAAACCTGCAAAACCAAGAAACGAACCATCCAGGAACAAAACAAAACAAATAAGCAAGAAGACGAGCAGCTCATTTGCATAAACAGAAGAAAAAACTTACGAATCAGATCTCATCCCCAGGATGCCTTCCAGGGCCGCCCCACACGACCCATTTCGTTCCGAGGCGATCATTCATGCACCACGCAACATGGCGCCTCGGACAATCCTCAAAGCAGCAACGCAGAAACCAGATAAAGCGAGGAAAGGTTCGGGCCTTCTGATCCCGCCGTATCCAAGCACCCGCGCTCGGTACTTGGGGAGATGGAAAATGGATGATGCGGGGTCATGATGCATCAGCACAAGCACCGTAGAGGGCTGGAAATGGAAGGTCGCGCTGCGCGGGTCAGATGCTGGGTTGGGAGGGCTCGCGTGGTTCGTTTTTCGTGGGATGGGGAGGGAGAGATTGATGGATGAGTGCCGGTGGAATGGAGGAAGGTGGGTGGATTATGCGAGGAGAGGGATGGGTGCAGTGGAGGCTGACTGGAGTAATTTGGAATGATAGATTTGACAGCTGCATGGTGTGGAGGGACTGTACGTGTGAATTTCGTGCTGGGAGGTAGGTGTGTATATTAGTGGTCTTGGTGAGTAGGTAGGGATGTTGAATCATGTGTTCAGTACAGACAATCGTGCTGTTTAATGGAAGCGAAAGAAAAAATATTAGCATGATACCTTAGAGCGGTATTGAGAATCCAGTATATGCCTCCATGAGATCGTATTATGAGACGGTATATAAGACCCAAAATATGAGGCTGCTATGCTAAAATGACAGGTAAATCAATAACATACCATATTCCACAATTCAAGAATCGACAGCTCGCAAGATTCCAGAGACACCAGAGACATCAAACTGCAATCAAAATCAAAGATACAAGAAGCTCTCTCGACCAACTCTCGTCTCTCATTTCCCATTCTTCGCAAATCCCACACCCAACTTGCTCTTCTTCAAGATCGTCTCAGCAAGTGCTGTGATGGAGCTGCTAGTCAACAACTCCAAGACCTGCAAACTAGCTTCTAGCTCTCTCGTAATCCAATTACGGATCTCAATTGCGACAAGGGAGTCAAGACCATAGACGACAATCGGTCTACTCGCATTCATCTCTTCTCTCGGGACCATCAGAACGGCGCTAACTTTCGTCATCAATCCTTCGCAGACGAGATCTCGAGCTTGTTCATACGAGCGCGCTGTTTTGAGCGCTGAACTTAGAGACATAACTGCTGTGGTGGAAGAGGAATTCTGCATCTCCGCCTCAGCTGCTTCTTTAAGGTAGGAGAATTTCGCATCAGTAGCCCAGAATAGATCGTTGATTGTGTTGGGGGTGATTTTGAGTCCAGTGATGCAGTGATTGTTGCAATTCTGTTGCATGCGACCAGTAATTGCTGCTGCGATGAGAGCAAGCACTTCTTTCTCCGAGACGGTTTCTGAACCAAGATTTTCAGCCACTTCGGCGGCGCGGGAGGCGTTCTCGAACAGGTAGCCTACATCGGAGACAGCAGTTAGGTCGATGGAGGAGGCGGGAAGGGAGAGTCGGGCGCGGTACTGAGCAAAGGCGTTGAGGAAACAGTTTGCAGCAGAATAGGCAGCTTGGCCACGGTTACCAACTGCACCAGCGGCGGATGAGAGCATGATGAAAAAGTCGAGGTCTTGCTTGAGCAGTGCGTTGTGGAAATTCCAGGCGCCTGCTACCTTGGGCTTGACGACGGAATCCCACTGATCAAATGTCATTTTCTCAAAGAGGACATCCTAAAGGAAATTAGAATGAGACTGGAATGTTGGTGGAAAAGAACTTACATTGAGCACCATTGCTGCGTGGATGACACCTCGAATAGCTGGTAGGCCAAGTAGGTCTTCGCCCACGAGCTTCTGAACTTGATCCTCGCTGGAGACATCACACGGCTTAACAACAATATTTGCATCGACTGCCTTGGCTTCTTCAATCAATTCCCCAACCTTACCAGTAGCCTTGGCACTACGAGAAGTGAGAACAATATTTCTCGCACCCTTCTCAATCATCCAGCGAGCCATGCTACGACCAAGGCCACCAGTGCCACCAATGATGATATATGTGGAGTCTTTTCTCAATAAATTGTTTGGTGTCTTTGAAGGCACGGCTTTGACTTGACAATCAGCCCGAGGAACGAGAACAATCTTGCCCATGATCTTTCCTCCCTGGAGAGTACGGAAAGCGGACTCCACATTCGAAAGGGGGAAGATGGTGATAGGCGAGATGGGTTTCACTAATTTCTTCCCCATGAGTTCGAAGATATCTGATAAGAGTCGCTTCATGATCTGTGGTCGCTTGGCGGCCACGACAGTCAGATCAACAGAAGCAAACATGGCATTGTGCTCGAACCTAGCCATTTCAAGTCGAGAATTAGAGACGATATCCCGCTTTCCAATCTCAATGAACCGTCCAAAATGAGCCAAACTGTCCCAAGTCTCTCTCAAAGCATCGCCAGCAAGAGAGTTGAGAACGATATCAACGCCCTGGCCATTGGTGGCACGACGAATCGCCTTTGCAAAGGAGGTATTTCGACTGTAAAAGATATGACTCTCTGGAATGCCATACTCGCTCATTAAGAACTCTTTTTTGGCTATACTGCCTACCGTAGCGAATATCTCAGCGCCAATCATCTGACAGAGAATGATAGCTGCTTGTCCAACGCCGCCTGCCGCTGCATGAATAAGAACACTCTCTCCCTTAGTTAACCGACCAAGATCAAAGAGAGAGTAATAAGCAGTACAATAGATGACTGGAATGGTAGATGCGTCTTCGAAAGACATTGCATCTGGAATCTTTTGAGCGCTGGTGCCAAGACATCTTGCAAACGTCGAATATGCGCCTTCGGACATGGCGCATACTCGATCACCGACTTTCAGATCTTTAACCTTGTTGCCAATCCCGCTGATGATACCTGCGCATTCAACACCAATATATTTACTTGATAGCTGACCCATGGAAATCATGATGTCTTTAAAGTTCATGCTTGTAGCTCTTACCTCGATTTCGACTTCATAATCTGGTAGAGGCGTACCAACTGCGAGATCATCTGTAAAATATAGAGTGTCAAGTGCACCTGGTGTTTGGATGGCTATCTTTAGCGGTCGATCTTTCTGAGCGAAAGGCTGGATATCCGGAGCAGCTGTTGATTGAGTTTCTTGGTGGACGAATTTGTTGAGGTTAAGATCATTGACCACTCGTGGAACAAAAAGTTCTCCGTTTCGTTCTTGGAATTCCATATCAATACCAACCGTTGGAGCGTCAGGCGAGAAGGTTTTGTTGAAGACCTCAAATATCTTTTCTGCGGTACCAGTATTTGAGAGCTGTGGTAAGATGCCAAGATCAAGCGTTACGAATTTGAGAATTGTTTCTGATCGTATACTGCGTGCCATTCCAATAACCATTTGAGCATTAGGATCCTGTGCCACGGAATATGCACCATGGACAGCCCAAATTATACCTGCAGAGGAACCTAGCATCTTCTGGACAGCTTCAAAATGGTTTGCATCAAGTTTTGAGATGATAGACTTTTCGAGTTCAGATAAAACGATGCAGATACGGCCTTCTGTTTCAACTTCACCCAAAGCTCCTACTAAAGGTCTGACAGCCATATTATCGGCTAACAGATCTTTCATGCTTGACACGAGAGAGTGTTGAGTAGTCTCATCACAGATGATGGTGACCTCGGGTCCTTCCGGAGGAGGTGTAAGACTTCCGTTACTGATGATTGAAACTGGGCTATTTATATTGGTTTGAACATGGTGCTCGACACCATTTATGTCTTGAGGTTTATTGACCGGTTGCCATTCCAATTTGTAGCAAAGTTCGCGATTGAGAGTCGAACTAGAAGCATCTGACCCATCAAAAACAGGAGTCATGACCAGAGATTCCATGCTGATCAAAGCTTCATCGCCTTCGTCGGATGTTGTAGCAAATAACGAAAGTTTAGTAGGTGCAGGATTGGCAGGCGTGGGGTTCCCTGAGCCAAATACCCTGAGACGATCACCGCTCTTTCGAGTAATCCCTTTCACGATTGACATGTTTTGGATGAATGATGGCATATACAATAAATTCAAACCTCTCCAGCCAGCCCCAAAAATTGGCCATACAATCTGAATGAATTGATCCAACAATGCTGGATGAATGAACATTTCGGATTCATGACCCATTGGCATCAGAGCAGCGGTATTTGGAACAATGAGATCAGCAACAGCATGATTATCACTCGCTCGACAATTTTCAAGACCTTGAAATATTTCTCCATAACCAGCTCCAGCTGCTGTCAAGGTTTCGTACATCTGTAGTGTGTTGACATCGGACGTGCATGCGTTCGTAATAGCAGTCATTTGTGAAATGAGAGATGCTTTCGCATCAAGCTTCTGCTGCGCCCCATCAACCACGTTATTATCAGTCCTCACAACTGATATGAGACCACGACAATGTTCGATCCACGATCGATCCTTTGCCCATGAAAAGATACGAAACTCGTCCCAAGCATCAGAAGACATGCGAGTGCCTTCCGTAAAGGCTCTAAGAGTAATGCTTGCTTCCACGTCTGCGCCTTCGTGAATAACAAGTGGTCGACTCACTGTCAGCTCACGAAGTTCGAACTTGTCAAATTTAACACTTCGCATTGAAGCTCGCTGAGCCGCAGCTTCCATCGCCATTGCAATGTAGCCAGCCATTGGGTAAACAGTCATATCTTGCATTTTGTGATGACGGACCCACGGTACATCATCAGCACGTATGATATTTCTCCAAGTAGGCTCAAGATCATTGGAAAAAATGGCTTGCGTTCCGATGAGGTCATTGCGAGGGAAGGGTCGATGAGTATGCTTGTCGGCAATTCTTGACTCGTGCCAGTATTTGGTGGAATGATTCCAGGGATATTTAGGAAGGTTTGTTAATAGTGTCGGAGCTTTTGTGCCTGGGATGGGAAAGTTGATCGATCCAAAATCGATGTCCACACCTTTCATGAACATTGTCGCTGCTAATTGTAATGCAGTGTCCACAGCGTTTTTGTTTCGTAGCAATGCTGAGCTGTACGGTATTTTGGGGGCAATACCACCAACAGATTTTAAAATTTGTTTGACTGGACCTTCGAGCGCAGCATGTGGTCCAAGTTCAAGGATAAAATCAACACCTGGGCTTGTGGTGTCATCTATTGGTTGACACATGCTTTGTACAGCTTCTGAGAATCGAACTGGGCAAGTAAGATTCTCAACCCAGTACTTGGGACCTAATTCGCTCGTCTCTGCTCTACGGCCAAGCAGAGAAGAATGAAAGATAGGTCCAGAAGTCGAACGTGGCGTTACGTCTCTGATCCAATCACCGTATTCCTCAGCAACAAGATTCATGTGATGTGAGTGGTATGCAGTATCGACACGAAGTTTTCGGTTGAACATCTGTTTCCGTTCCACGGCTTGTTGTAATTCGTTGATAGCTTCTAAATCGCCTGAAGCAGTGACGCTAGAGGGGCTATTGATGCAAGCAATAGTAGCACGACCTTCCCGTAGTTTTTGGATCAAAATCTGCATGTCTCCCGAGCTTCCACCAATGGCCATCATTGCTCCATTGAGGCCAGGATACTTCTGCTTCAAGCTCACGATAGCTTGTCCTCTAAAATAAGCAATAGCAGCACAATCCTCGAGGGACAATGCACCAGTGGCATATGCTGCACCGATTTCGCCACTCGAATGACCAGCCACAGCACTTGGAATAATTCCCCATGATCTGAGAAGATCAGTCAAGGCCAGCTGCACTGCTGTACATGCAGGTTGGCTGATGTGCGCATCAGACACCCGGGAAACTCCAGCGTCCTTAGATAATTCATCTGGATATATTAGCAATCGTAACCCAGCCCAAAATTTCACTTACTCAGCACAGAAAAGTCAGCTCCTAAGTCTTCGAGATGATTGTCAAATCTCTCCATCGAAGCAGCAAAGACAGGATAGGCATCGAGAAGTTCCTTCCCCATAGCATGCCACTGTGCACCTTGGCCAGTATATACAAATCCAATAAGAGGTTCTTTGGTGGATCTTGACGGGGCGACTTGAGACCCAGCAAGAAGTGGAATGAGCTCCGACGATGCTCTTGCTGGAATAGCGATTTTATAAGTGAGATGAGATCGGCGTTGGCCAAGCGTATATGCTAAATTTGGTAACAATGAGTTTTGGAATACCTCAGGGCGCTGTTCGAGATAGACGGTAAGATCATGCATTTGAGTTTGCAGAGTTTGTTTATCATTTCCAGATAAGACATATATTTTCTTGGGTATTTCTTTTGTACCTGTGGCGAGGCTGTCATTCGTCCCTTCGATTCGGCGTCTTGCTGTTGCGGGGCCGCGTGCGAGGACAGCATGACTAAATATCAGTTAGTCTTCGAATAAACTCTACACTGTTTTTACTTACGCGTTGGTGCCGCCAAATCCAAAATTATTGATACTGACATATTTCTTGCCTTTAGGCCAAGGACGAGATGCGGTAGGAACCTGCGAATGTTTAACTACGTTTGAAATCAACAGCCCTCAAAGCAGTGCATACCTTGAAGTGCCAGTCATCAAATGGGATGTTTGGATTTCCGACTTTAAAATCGTAGTTTGGAAAGACGAATCCTTTTTGGATCATCATCGCGGATTTGATGACAGCGACAATGCCGCTGGCACCTTCCAAGTGACCAACATTTGATTTGACCGAACCAAGATAAAGTGGTTGAGCTTGTGTCCTACCCTTTCCAAAAACTTCGTGAAGAGCTTTGGCTTCAATTGGATCACCAACTTTAGTTCCTGTCCCATGAGCTTCCACAAAGCCACATTCGGCAGGATCGAGCCCATATTTCTCATATACCGATTTCATCAACGAAACTTGAGCTTCACCACTAGGCATAGTGATGCCATTTGTCTTGCCATCTTGATTGATACCGGAGCCGACAATTACCGCACGGATAGAATCATTTGCTTTAATGGCTTCGTCCAGAGTCTTTAATATTACGCAGCCAGCACCTTCACCACGTCCGAAACCACTGCCACGTTGGTCAAAGGAGTAAGATCTGCCTTCATTTGAGAATAAACTGCAGCCTTGTTAGATTGTATGTGGGAGGTTCAAGAGGTAGATACGTACCCCTGCAGCGACATTATGACAAAATAATCTGGCAAAATATTCAAGTGACACGATGCGACGATCGCTTGGTTGGATTCCCTGGTGCGAAGACTCTGGCATGCTAAATGTAGAGCTGCCAAACTAGACGAGCATGCCGTGTCAATAGTCACACTGGGACCCGACAAGTTAAAATAGTAAGACAACCGATTCGATTGCAATGCAGGGGCATTTCCGGTCGCTTGGTACATCGGCGCAGTGTCTGTGTCCCGACAATTTCTTAATTCGTAATCGGAAAATGAGCCTCCAACAAACACGCCCACGTCTTTGCCCACAAGGTTACGTTTTGGAATTCCACCATTTTCAAGCGCTTCATAAGTACACTCTAAGAGTAAACGTTGCTGTGGATCAAGTGAGACGGCTTCTTTTTCGGTGATGTTGAAGAAAGGCGCATCAAATAAACCAAGGTCTTCATCAAGAAAATGACCTCCCTTTGGGTTGTATGATCCAATCTTGTCAGGATTCGGATGGTGGAATGCCGCGTCGTTGAATCGTTCCTTAGGTATTTTTGAATAGCCACTGCGTGCCCGTGAACAGAGCTCCCAGAAGTCCTCTAAACTGGACACTTGTCCAGGGAGCCGACATGACATGCCCACTATCGCAATTGGTATTGAAGTTAGATCTGTCGATCCTACCCCGTGTGTCGATGTCTCATCGATACGTGTTCCGTTCGGTGTTGGCAAGTCTACAGGTGTAGGAAGTGAGTGCAACTCCAAATCATGGTCGCTGACCACTGGCATAGCAGAAGGAGCCATGATGGCGAGGAAGAATGTTGGTCCAGGATGAATCTTATATAAAATTAGTGTACAACTTTACTTCGACTGGCTGTACCATATTGTATTTTGGGGTCAAACTCACACGTTGTGAAACCAAAAGGTAATTTGTACTCCTCAGACCACGTCCTATTCACGCGAACTTCGATATCTATGCAGAATAGATTGCCTCATGGAACAAATTCTACTCGGTTCTAGAATTTGGAATGATACACAGGAAGGAAGGAGAAGGTTCTCTAGCGGAGATTGAAGAAAGCTCCACTGTTTGACTGAAGGCAGATTGGCAAAGAAGATCTGAAGAAGACTTCTGCAAAAGTCGAGATAGGAATTATATGGTCTTTAAGACAAGGGAGTGAAAGCGGCAGCAGGGACTCTTAATATCTGCAGATAAGAATCACACTCAGCTCATACCACTCAGCTCATACCACTCAGTTCAGCACATGCAGCATGTCGGAATTTTCCTTCTTCATGTGGAATATCAATTTAAACCCCAGCGCCAGTTTGAATCAGAATCGAGGCTTGTCCAGAAGGCGACAAGAAGAGAGGATCTCCAAACGCAACAGGTCCCACTCGTCGGAGCTTCTCCTGTCACGCCTCTGGATTGTTGACATTGAGGGCGATCCTCTGGGGGTTCATCACAAAATACGGCAGCAAAGTTGCTAAACGTCTGAAGATCATTACTAGGCATGGACTCCGAATTCTCCCTATCAGATTTGCTCCGATCCTAGGAATAGGAGATCGCTAGGTGCTAGATAGGAACGAGTAAGAACAAGATAGCAAGAGAAGCATAGCAGAGAGCAGCATCAGCGATAGACTCAAGATAGACGCTTGGTCGCGATTTTGACGTTAAGAGATAGGAACGATACATTGTACAGAGGTTCGGTTAACCTTAAAACTTTGTCAACTTCCCCAACGGGTTTAGAGAATGCGACGGTAGACAGAAGCGATTGAAACGCAATTAGCTCCTGGTACACTGGTACCTTGGAGTGGGAGCACCGCATACAAATCGGGGGTCCCGCGTATGATCTGTGGGACGCCGTGTCCAATATCTAGCCTGATGAGAGAAGAAGAAGAAAAGAAGCACATCGTCGCACATTGAAGGGCGCGTCAGGTCAGCGCAGGCCGGAGGTGAAATTTAGCTTTCGGACTATGCCTATTTAGGGTTGCGGCTTAGCCTTCCACAACAATGTCGTCGCGTCCCAAATCTCCTTTCTTCTTCTTCTTCCTTCTCCTGAATTTTGCGTCAAACATCACACGGCAGCGCTTAGATGCGATGCTACGCTGTCCAACCACCTTGATGCGACTGCACAAAGCAAGAAAGATGGGGAGCTTGATATGGATCGGCCATCGCCTTCCCTTCTCAGCCTCCCTGCATATCAACGGGAATGGAACAGGAGGTGCTCAATCCTCCCCGCAGAGCCAACCACGGCCTTCATGGTGAGCTGGGCTCGCTGCTTACCCCACGGCCTGAGATATGTTCCGAGCCCTTGCGGTTATCGGAAAGACGCCGAGTTTAGATAAGCTCAACTACCGGACATGGCGGATATTGAATTTAGAAACAAATCTCCCTAGAAGAGCAGTTGACAAAGTGATCTTGGTTGAAACGTCGGAACAGTCCAGCATGCAGATCTTGACCCGAAATCATCCACTTCCTCTCGGCACTTCATCTCCACCACCGGCATAGAAATTTACTTCTGCCCATCGCTATCAATCTGTCTCGGTCCCTTCTGTCGTGCTGGTTGATAATCATTCTGACTAAGAGTTTGGGTTTGTTTTTCTTGATTGAAGTCTGCGGATCTGGCTTTCCTAGATTTCTTTGAGCAGTATCAACAACTCAGTCGAAATAAGAATAGACTAAACGTCAATATGAGGTTTCTATGCCTGCCGGGTGCTTATGGAAATGCAAAGGTACGCAGCTTACACAGCAATTTCTGTCGTCTGCTCTGACATGGTCTACAGAACTTCGAGGTACAGTTGGGTATGCAAGTTATTCACAATCTAATTACATCCAACTCCATTGCATCGCGCTGACCATCGCAGCGCCCTTTGTGAAAGAGATGACCAAAGATGGCACGGCAACATTCTACTTTGCTCAAGGAACCAACAAATGCAGCCCTCCACCAGGCTTTGACGACTACTTCGGTCCTCCTCCACACTACCGATTCATTGAGTATGACGGTATCAAGCAGAACGATGTCCTTGAACGAGTCCGTGATTTCCCGGAAGGCGAAAATGCAGAAGACGTTCTCCGAGAACTCATGCCACAAGGAGACGAAGATATCCGAAAGAGCGTGAAGAAGGCCCTCAATGCTCTCTACGCAGCGATGGAAGAGTATGGTCCGTTTGACGGTATTGTGGGATACTCCGAGGGAACTGTCATTGGCGGAACTTTGATCATGGACGAACGACGCCGTTATGAGGAAGAGGGACGACCCAGGCAAATTAAGAGAGCAGTTTTCTTCAATGGGTGGCCGCCGCTCAATCCACATTCGAATCATGTTTTGCTGTCTGATACAATGTCTGGCCAAGGAATCGATATCCCAACCCTTCATTGCACAGGGGCAGATGATCCATATCTCCATGGAGCAATAGCGCTTTTCAACATCTGTGATCCGGATTCTGCAATACTTTTCGACCACGGGAAGGGACATACGATACCCAGAGATATCCTTACATTGAAGGAATTAGGAGAAGATGTGCGTGGGATGGGCGCTGCAAGTTTTTGATTTGGCATAGTCAACTGACAATATCCAACCTCATAATCTACACATCTATCCAAGTTTACATTTTTCACATATTGTGCAAGGAGTACAGAGATAACTTGGATGACCTCGGTACTTGGAAGGATTAAAGTTTAAGGTCGTATGCGCGTAATTGATAAGCTCACAGCTTCCTTTTAGGGCAGAGGGTTCCCTGTTCTGCACGTTTTCCAAGTTAAATTTATCTTAAATTTCACGTGTCAAGTCATCCTCGGGACCGCATCTTCCTCGAATCGTTTCTTCCACTCGTCCAGTTTCTGTCTTCATAGACTCAGTTGTCAAGTTAGAGAATGTCTGCGAATTTTATTCTACCATGTCAGCAATCTCAAATCTTCAGATAAGCTTCTCCGACTTGCCTGATTTCATGGATTGCTTCATGAATCAGGCATCTGGTAATCTAATCTACTGATCATAAGCGTGCAGATGTCAAGCATGGCGATTATCCGAATGAAAGGGAGCTCTGTTTCGCGCAATATGGCATAGTAGGGCAGGTCATCCCGCCAAAAGCCCCTCAATTGATCCGACTGGTTTACTTCACAACCAGAAGTGTTTTGGTTCAGATGACAACACCTACCTTCTTCATACGCCAGAATGATCGACAGAAACGATATCGATTAACCTGCATCGAAAGATCCTGTTATACTGTCAGCTGTCACCTCAGAAGGTCTTCATTGTGTGAATACTACAGTCTTATCTTTCAGGTATTCAATTGACTAGTTGATTCATGGAAAGCCTTGACAACTTCTTCCACCCCCACGACATGATTCCACTACGAACAGACGCCATCCGGGGTTTTCTTGCCGGATGGCAGGGAACAAGCGGCCTCTGCCGAAGTGCTCAGCTGCTGCACCTCGCACTTCGTACTCGCAACACACTTCGGATTCTAAGCCCACCTTCACCAGCGTCAACCTCGGACTGGGTTTGTAAGTTGATATGTCTTGCTGATGACGCCGCATGAACATCAAGCAGCATTCGAAATAGGTATGAGGATAGAGTCGCATTTACGGGCGTTGCTTGATTGTCATTGCACCACGATTAAACCGAGCTTCGTTTCTCTAGCTGTACAACAGTGTCTTCAAATATCCAATATGCATCCACTCATCTTCTTGTTATGTTTGGCTTTTTCCCAAGATAATACTTAGAAAATAAAAACTGGATTCATTCACTTGCATTTCTGTCGCTTCAGCTATGTTTCGCTACAACACGCTTTAAACATAGCTTGCTGAACAGCTGAAGCTTGAAACCCGGGAAAAGATAATATATTAAAATTACCACTAAAAGTATGAGTATGATTGATTTCACTTTTCAGCGCCTATGTCAGGAAAACTATCTAATAATCATCCAACCTGGTTGGATTTCCTGCGGCGTATTTGCTCCCGAGAGTGTATCCGCCGCCATGGAGCCAGATGACGACCGGAGCGTGCTTCTTGTTATGCACATGTCTCCCGTCGAAAACCACTCTGGGCACAACGAGATCCAGGAAAAGACAGTCTTCGTTTTCGTTGCTGGCCCCCGGATTCAACGACAGTGCACCCAGCTGCCAGCTTGCAAATGCTTGTGGGCAGATGTTTCCATACGTTCCGTTTTGGACACCCGCAGACCGGTTTCTCAATGGAGCTTCCGTAGCTGCGAAGCGTAGGCTGCCGAGTGGCGTGGCGGCGTAGCGGATGTTGCTGAAGTTGTAGTACACATTGCTCTGAGTTGACTAGCAAAAAGTCAGTCTCTAGTCATGACTTTCTTCACTCTGAGCGTAGTGATTGAAGACAATGACAACGAGGTTCAGACTTGATTGAATTTCCCGATATGTGTGAGTGACACAGATCCTTGCCACGATCAAGCAGCAACTTACAATGGACAGAGAAGCTGAATGTACAGCGTATCCGAGATCAACAGTAGGCAAACTACCAGCTGCAGTCGAAGTACCGGTCGATGCCGAACCGCCCACAACTGTCGGGACCAAGGTACTCAGAAGTAGCCACCTCCAGGCGCCGAAAATTGACTTTCCCATTCTTCCAGGTCTTCAACACGAACTCAATAGCACGAAGAGAAATTCGGTGAGAGGAAGAGCGAGGAGGGAAGCACTCCCTTTCAAGATGCGAAATCATCTTTCGTCTCCACCCGATCCGTCATCTACGAGGCGGCGCAGAGCAACATCGATATGGCCTCGGGGAGACCCCGCGACCCGGCCGACTCCACTTCCCGTGCAACGGTCCACCCGCTGGCATGCGCGAACCCAGGGTACACTGGCATCTGAGGTAGACTTGTCTGCTTCGTTTCTTGGGTCCTAGCCTGAATCTGGAGGATTGATATTGATTTTTTTTGGGTGTTGGTTGGAAGCGCCAATAGGAGGGTATCCCTTCTTCCGTTCCTGCATGCTAATGTAGGTACTGCACTAGAGAGCCCAGGGTTAAGCGAGGCCAGCGATAATCCGCTTGTTGGTTTTGTTATGTAGAAGTACTCATCCGATGTTGGAGGAAAGCTCTCAGGGCGTTAATTGCAGTACCCAGATAGCCGAGCTGCTATCCGAGATCTCATCCATCCTGATCAGATGAAATCTATTTACAATTTTATAAAACTTGAGAGTCTAGATAATCGACCATTAAATGAACTCTTAGAACTTTGTTGGCATATTCCAAACATGCTCTAATTCCCGAACAATACTGTCCCTACTCGGCCCATTGTGATCTCCTCTCAGTGGCCGCTGCTGCGAAATGGAAACACTGACAGTCTTGATGATATTCTTTCCATTCATGTTGTCGTTCAAGATATCCTTTAAATCCTCCCTCAGAATACCATTTTCGCTACCTGAATCATTATTTTTATTATCCGTTCCTTTTCTTCTCCCATTCCAACACGCGGTGGTATTCGTCCCACTTGGCAGTTCAATGTCGCTGCGACTATGCAATTCAAAAGGCCCTCCACGCTGTATAGATCCCAACTTGGAGAGTCGGGTACTCTTCTTCCCATAAGTGCCAGAAGGTGCTCTCGTTCGACCGCTCTTGTAATCTGTAGGTGCGGAAGATGTAGATAGGAAGCCAGGGGTTATCTTTCGAAGGAGTGGTCGAATACACGGTGCTGAGGCACAGAATATTCCAGTGTTGATTTCAATGGAACTCCAGATTACCTTGTCGTAACCGTTCCCTAATTTCATCAGTTCTCTCTCTAAGAAAAGGGCAGGAAAAGCATTACAGGTAACATCTTTGTTGGTCGAGAGCGTGATGGCTCGAGACACTCGTACAGCTGCGGTAATGATGACAAGCAGACCGAGACTTGCAACTGCGATAAGATAAATCTTTTGCTTTTTTGCCATCTGCAGGCCAACTTCAATATAATTAGCTTCGAAACCTGTGGAGATAGACAGATCTACATACAGATTCGTGGAATGGCAAAACTCATTAGCAGAAGGTCAGCCAAGATGTTACAAATGGCCGATGCCAGAATGATGGGATTCGCTGGCAAGCATTGAGAACCACCAAGTTTCCAAGCATCACTGATCGGGTGGCAACGGAAAGCTGCGATCAGCTCGATAGGAATAAATGTCATGAACAAGAATCCTATCATCCAAAACACAGTTCTCTTGGCAGTACGGTCTTGGAATATTCGCATGTAGAACAAACAGATGCCGACCTTGGTGATGAAAAGTACGAATTGATCTATAAGTTGAGCGCCATAACCGATCCTCAAACTGGACATCACATCACTCTTTGGTGTGAATTTGGCATGATAACCGAGACCATAAGTGGTAAGAACGCCGTTGATTGCTGCTAGTGCAATGCTCCCAAGCTATAATTCCAATTGTCAACTCATAAATCGGACTAATTGTTATGAGACTACGTACACATGCAACTGCTATGCAGGAGTCATCGAATCCCCAATTCTTGAGGATAAAACCCCTTGTATATAGACGTCCAAAGGTAAAGATTGTGCCCAAGAAGGTCGGAACAAGAGTTCCAACTAAGACTTGAGGAACCCGAGAATCGGGGGGACTTGGTACCTGTGAGGATGTAAGTTTTGAGAGTCAAGTATGGATCGACAACCGGCTTACAGGAGACATTGGAAGGAAATCCATAAAATACAGACCCAAGAAACGAGGTGGGGCAGCAGTTTAAGAAACCAGCGTTAGCCAAAGCTTCATCTGGAGATTTGATCATCTATGTGAGAGGTCACGGCTACACAGTAAAGACGTGTGAACAGTGACTCTATTATTTCAAGAAGGTAAAGCTACCGAGTAAAGGAAGTCGAAGTCTGCAGTTATATGTTCCTTCGTACGAAGGCATACCGAAGTATGCGAAGTATGCCGAGGCGCGGTAATGTCTTCTCGTACGACTTCGTCATTGTTGACCTTCGTCATGTTGATGCTTGTCCCTTTGTCATGTTGATGTTCGTAGCCGAGCATGACCGAGCTTAGCTTAGGCACGTGCCTAAGGGTCCAACCCGTGACAATCTACGTACAAAAGATCTTATAAACCACGCGAGGATAGCGTTAGATTTCCAGTCAAATTTTACCCCAGGCATCCCATCTATTGACATTCCATTTCTCCTTGTTCTAGCGCTCAAACCAGCTGTTCTCTTCTCCTTCGACTTGTTCTCATTGGACGATGCATCGAAGCGGCTTGACTGGGATGCACGCTTCAGGAGTAGTTTCAAGAGCCCTCTCCTCTGTGCCACTCTGACCCAAGTTTGCAGGATAAAATTCCAGGATTCCGGAAGATGAGATGACTGCGAGATGAACCGATCGCTGAACTCGTGGAAGGAAGGAATACGAATGTCTCAGCGCCGCACTATATTTTTGGAACTAACGCATGGAGATGCTCCCGCTCATCATCCCCGGCGCATGAGGTAACGTCTGGCACAAATCAAACCCAGCGTGTTGGAAACATGCTCGCCTGTGATTTTCTGTGGGCATGCTGCCTTGAACAGAATGATTCCTACACATTTATCCGGATTCCTTGTACGGCGCAGGTACATTTGATCAAGTATTTTGCTAGCTCCATGTTGGCTACCAAACAATTCGGTTCGGTAGTACTAACCGAAGTCCCGCTTGAAAACACGCCCCGCACCGAAACACGCGAAGACGCGTTCTTCCATCCACACAAAATGAGTGAGAAATCGATCAAATCGCAGCGAATTACTATGGCAGTTGATGCAATAGAACGGGGAGAATTCACAGATTACGCTAGTGC
>QYAI01000263.1:0-38494 GCA_003988855.1 Arachnopeziza araneosa
GTAAATGGTTGAGAAAACGCGTATTGAAGTTGATAAGTGATGGGGTGGGGGAAAGTGCGCCACTCGATGATATGCGCCACTCGATGATAAACCACGTTAATGAAAAGAAAGAAGGTGTAAGGAAAATCTTCTACTTTAAATTCCCGTCATCTTTGATAATATTTAACACCTATAGGCAAGATAAAGGAAGCAAGAGGCATTTCATTTTATAAAGATACATAACATCTAGTATAGAGCTTTTGTTTTAGAAAAATCTCTACCTATCCTCATACAACACCAAACGCCATCTATCCAAGAAACCACACCGCAGGGGTGGCCCACCCAAATCACAATCATTCTACTTCTTCCGTCTCATCTTCTTCATCATCTTCTTCTTCGACTTCTTCCTCTTCCTCTTCCTCAACCTCGGGAAGCGCGTACCCCTCCACGAAACCATCCTCGCTCACAACCCGGTCAAGTCTCAATCGTTGTTTATCAACCCATCCCCGAACTTTCACCTTATCGATTCTCACTCTGTGAATCGTCTTCTCTTTCTCTGTACTTGCATTCGAATTCATCTCGCCCTCCTTTCTCAGTCCTTTCCCGCCCTTCTCTTCAATCTTCTCAACAACACCTATTTCCCTTAAAACGGCTAGACAATCTTCCGGAGCGATCCAGGTGTCCTTGCTGATACTTTCCACATTTATTTCCTCTCTATCCTTAATCTTTGACTTGATTTCGTAATTCAGTATCCATCTCGTGATTTCCGCTCCCCAAAATCTCTTATACCCCTTCATACCCAACTCGCTGATTGGTTTCTCGGGGCCGCCCAAGATACCTTCTCTCTTTGCTATAGCATAAGAAACACCGATCAGAAGCGCACCAAGGCCTTTGCGTTGCCAAGGAGGGAAGATCAAGATGCAGGCAAGATTGTTGTTATCCCATGACATTTTTTCCTTGGAGAAGAAGCCGATAATTTGACGTTCTGGAGGCGTAGATGGATCTGATGGAGGAGATGTGTGTACTAGGAGGAAATAGTTGAATCCTGCGACATCGAAGAAGACTGATTTGTTGTCGAGGAAGAGTTTTGCGAAGAGGGAAAGATTTTGGCAGAAGAGCTGTGAGTGTCAGCAACGTGCTTGGTTGGAATTAAAAAGCTTACCGTTTCCACACTTCCGTCAACCTCCCAAACGCTCCATCTCCCATCTCCTTCCCAGCCCCCGTATCTATAAATTTCTCTTGCAAGTCCATCCCTCCCCAAACCGCCTTGACAAAGATTAACATGCCTTCTCCATTCCATCACTTCCTTTCCATATCCGAAACATTTTTTACATATATACAACTCACTGACTACCTCTTTGTCTTTGCCTTCCTTCTCTCCAATAATCTCTTTGGGGTACCATGACGGATACCATGCTTTGAATGTAATATCCCCAAAGATGATGTTATCAATATTCCTCTCTTCGCCGTCTTTGTCTTTTTGAGGAAGCGACTTTCGATGAGAGACGGGAGAACGATGGGGAGCTAATTTAATTTTATCGGATTTACGAACACCGTTTACCAGAACTGCCGTAGCAGATGAGGTGGTCGGAGATGTACGACGCTTTTTAATAACTTCAAGAGACGGCATATGAGTGGCGAAGAAGCTGGGCTTGAGAAATTGAGATATGCAGACAATATTTTCTGGTAGTGGAGACAATTGGACGTCTTCAGCAGGGTTTGACTGTGATTCCGGCTCTGGAGTGATATTCTCAGTCTCCTCGACCTCTTGAGGAACCTCGGCTTTCCTCTTGGTTCTGCTAGTCTTACTGCTATGATTTTCGTCTGTTGGATATTCAAGGCTGATCTTGTTTTCTCCTTCCCAAAGACTTTGCTTAACCCCGCGTCTGGTCTCTGTATGCTTCCTCTGCTCAACCTCTGTACTCTGCCCAACAGTTGGATTGCTGATCCCCTTCCTAGTTCGAATTATTTTCTTCTCTCGACTTTCAGCGTCAACAATATCCTTTGCGTCTCTCTCTTTTCTCGCTGTGAATCGACTTGGTCTCTGATATGGCGGACTCCAACTCAACTCCCTCAACTTCTCAGCTTCAGCCTTCTCTCCCGCAGTCTTTGTCTGAACGCCCTTGGAGACAGGTCGATTGTTCTCCGGATCTGTCAATCCAAATCCCTTCGGTTTCAGAGGAAGCGGGGACAATCTCTCTTTCTGCTCGTCTTTGGGTTGATTCTCTTTGCCCTTATCGACCTTCTGCTTTCCCTGATTGCCACCCTTCGACTCCAACACGAGCGAATAATCCCTCTGAAGCTCGTCGGTAGAATCCGTTGGCGCCCCGAGCTCACTCCCAACACTACTGCGTATATCTCCTTCCTCTTCCCTCTCAGGGTCTTCGAGTATGCCTCGTCCGTCCTCTGCAGTTGCGCCCGGTTTCGCAAACGTGAGTGTGGTCGTCCGTCCTTTCTTGACCGCGCGAGGAGTGGTGGTTCTCTTCGGCTTCGAGGGAGGGAGAAGAGTAGTCGGTGCAATTGGGGGCTTCTTTTTCGCGAATCTCCCTCTCTGGCCACGCGGGCGGGGAGCTGTAGCTGCAGCCACAATCCCAGCCACAGCGGGAGCGCGAGGCAGGGATGGAGCCATCTTGAATTGAATGTGAGAGCAGAGGAAGAGAAAGATTGAGTGGGTCGATTGTTCAATCGTTGAAACCTTTCGAAGAAGAGATTAGATGAATTGGCAAGGTAGAATATGGAAGCTGAAGTGGATTGGGTTACGTCTCTAGGAGTTGCTCCTTCCGCTCTGTCTTGCCATGACCATAGCAAACGCACCCAAGAGCAGATAATCGGGCAAAAGCACGGCAATATTTACGACAATGTCATTGGCAATTCCACTTAAATGTATCAAGCCTAAAGATAACTAAGAATATATGATGGCAAGTTCCGACATCACCCATCTCATCCATCGACATGTACAAAGCAGTACTCCAAGATCCTCTCACAAACTCTGCCACAAACTCTGCCACAAACTCTGCCACAAACTCTCCCACATCCTCTCAATAAATCCACAACCCTCAAGACCTAGACTACCTCTGACTAACCTCCATACACGGACAGCTAACCGCGGTGAAAACACCTCTAAACCTACTCTCCTACCCTCCTCTCCCTCTCCCACACCTCCCACCTCCCACAACCAACAAAACATTCGGCGCCTCCACCCCGTGAAATAGCATGTGAAGAAAACAAGCAACCCCACAACGTCTCTTCTTTTGACGTTTCCGAATCGAGATCACGATGCCTCTCTGTTATCGTCACCTCGAGATGAGAGGTAGCATGAGGAGCACAGAAGTTCACCACGGGTTTGAGCAGCAGGGCAAAGAAAGATCCGATCTAGAATTACTGTATATCTGCACTGCCTACGACAGGTAGGCCGCACCTCGCATAGGCTGGCAGCAGCAATGCTTAGCCTTCGACTAACTGACCGACTACTAATGCAATCCTTCCTCAAGGCATCAAATAGTGCGTTGAGAAAACTAATGTAGCAAGTTCCCCCCCTTCCCCACCTTCCTTCCCCTTCACATCTCCAAATAATCCTCTTCCAATAGTATAAGGTAGTAGCAAGACAATATGACGAATTCTTTCGAAATGCAGCTACCAACCACACCCCATCCTCTCCCCCTTTTCAAATTCTTGTATACAATGTGGATGGAATTGTTGAAGCCACGCCCTCGAAATCTTACATACCCTCAAACTCCCCCCCAAGATCATCCTCGTCTAAATCCCCGTCCTGGATTTCCTTTGCCATCTCGCGCTCTCGTTCGCGGGCTTCTTGTGCGTTCTTGAGTTCTAGTCTGTGCTGGTTCATGGGGAAGCGCATTGCCTGCAGAGAGAAATGTAAGCTTCAATGTCTGGATAGAGTGTTGTGTGGGGAATAATTGGAGAGCTTAAGAGATGGGGAAAAAGGAATGGGAAAATCAAGACATACTTTGACACTCTCATCGTGCAACGCCAAGCAAGCTCTAATACGATCGTGGAAAGCCTCTCCTGGTTCCCTGGTCGCATAGACATCGCCAACCTCCTTACTCTTCATGAACCCTCTCTCTCTATCCAAACTAGCCTCTATGACGCCATCCCTAATAGCCTTTGCGACAATATACTCTGCGCTCTCTTCACTCTCAAGTTTCAATCGGATGCAAATATCCCTCAAGCTGATTCTCGAGTATGAAAGTGACATCATTCGGATACCGGTCTTGATGACGTTTTGGCGTAGGCGGAGGATCAAAGTATATGTGCCATCTCGACGGAAAGTCTCCCCGTGACCAGCAATAGCATCTTCGAATTCGTCAAGGAGACCAACGCGCACAGCTTGGACAAGTAGGAGGTATGGTTGTAGAGCCCGTTCCATTGAGGCCAGGCGGAAAGTCGCTCTCTCTGGGATATCACCCATCAATAGCTCCACTACAAGTAGTAGCTTTGTAGCAGTCTGGTTGAAACCTGCGGCGGAGGGACTTGAAGGGGCCTTGCGAGTAGCGGCAGTAAGATGTTCATGGGCCTCAGTGTAACGCAGCTGGATAGCGCGGATACGACCCAGGTAGTACAGGTAACGAGCAACTTGGTTATTGGACGCATTTTCTGGAAATTTGGTGTGGGAGACCAGTAAATCGGCTTGCGCAATGTGCGAGGTAGAGAGGTAGTTGCGGAGGAGTAGAACAATGACGGTAGATTGCGTATCGACATCTTTTCTCAAAACTGCCGTGCGGAGAGCTGCGAGGAGAGTAGGCCGGATAGAAACCACTGGTGAAGAAGGAGACGGTGGAAGGGGAGCCATTTGTTCGCAGAAAAGAGAGTAGTAAAAGTACACACGAGCAGAAAGAGAGTCCAAAGTTCGGCGGTTGAGCTCATGTATCCGCTCAACCAAATGCGCAGAGAAGATGGCACCCTTGTCGTTTTTCTTATTATCCAGGTACGAGATTTGAATCAAGATACCAAGGAAGATGTCGATTTCAGGGATGATCTCCTTCGACTCCTTCTTGGGTGGCTTGGATTTTGACTCACCATCAATCTCCATCTCGGTGGTAACTGGCTTCGAAAATGTGGCATACTCTCTGTCAATAGCAATCAACAGCGACTTTGCAGCGGGGCTTGTAGAAGGATATGTTTCTGTGATGACTTGTGCCAAGATATCAGGTGTAAGGCGCTTGCGAATGGAGGAGATGGAACGGAGAGCTCGAAGGGAGAACCTAGCATCAAACAGCGTAACTGCTCGTTCCAATAACGGGAAGTTGCTTTTGATATCTACGGTTGATCATTAGCCTCCTCTGCTATCGCCAAATCTCGAAAGGAGGATGCATACCAGATACAGCCTTTCCAACGGGATCAACCTGTTCCGGGTCAACCTTTTCCCCCTTATCCTCAACCGGACCATCCATGATCACATCCCCATCCATATCCTGTGGCAGGCTAACAGCTAACTTGTTCCCTTTTGATGGCGGTACCACAACCGTCATCTCTTCATCGCCCTCCTTTCCCTTCCCCTTCTTCCCCTTCAGCGTCGACGGCGCATCATCTTTCATCTCGATATCTTTTGTGCTGTTGACACCGTTTTCGACCGGCTCGTTGGGCGTCTTGCTGGGCATTGTGACTTGGCCCTCGTCCTCTATATCGAGAGCTGAGCGCGTCGTTGATGGCGAGCCTGCGTGCCCGAGAAAGCGTTTGATTCGGTGACGAAGAAGCCGAAGATGACGACGGAGAAAACGAAAGAGGAATCTCAGACGAGAAGTTGAGGGTTCAAGAGTATCAGGGACTCTGTTAGTTGCCGATTCTGGTTGATTCGATGTGTGAAAGTTGAGGTGATGTTGTCGTGCTTTGATGATTACAACACCTTCAAGCTTGAGGCTGCTACGGTGGCCGGTTCTGCGCCTATGTGAAGTACGCGAGTCAACCGTGCCTGGCGACTTGGAGAAGAACATCGGCTTATTTAGAAATCAACAATTTTCTATTCTATCAAGTATCAAAATTGTTTAAGCTGCTAAAACTCTGCGACACATATGTGACAAGAGATAGGGCATCCATATATCACTAAGAATACTAGAAATAGTCACTCTGACCTGGCCACGAGATCACACATGCGACCACATCATTATCACGTGTTACTTCAGACGTCAACATTTGTGGATGATTTTCATATTGACGATTAGACGCTTAGATTTACCGAATCCATTCGGAGCCCACTCGGAGAGCACCGCTGAAATCATTTCTGCGTAGACGTGTACACCATACCCTCCAAGAGGTATGAAAAGCCCTCAACGCCAGCTATCAGTCCGTCCATCCATGCGATGCACCATCCCAGCCATAACGCCCTTCAATCATGGAACTGTGCTTGCTGTCTTGTCATTATTACCCTGAATTCTCTTCTGATTAGTCCCTCAAAGCCTGGCCAGTAATTTAGAGAAGTTAAAGAGCACTGTACCTAATCACCACCTTTATTTCCACCTGTAACCTTTGCTGCCTGAACTGCACTCATCTTGGCAATCCATTGGGTAGTTGGCTGGATCTTTCTCACAGTGCGAATCTCATCACTGGAGTAGCCAGGGATACGGATGTTGTAGCCACGCTCAAGTGTGAGCTGAATGTCACGGATTTCAAGAACCTTGGATCCACGCTCTTTAGCATTCTTGCAGGCTGCGGTGAGGACTTGGTCGACGAAATTATCAGCGATTGTGAGAATGTTCTATAGATATGATTTTAGCGTTCGATCAACAAAGGTTGAAAGCTGAGCTTGTTTTATGTCGGGATTTAGGATGCGTACAGCACCAGGTCAATCAAATTCATCGCCAAATTTTTTGGGGAAAATATCCGGATAGAGCAATAAGTGAAGTAAAAGGACATTAACCCGTCAAACTAAAAAGGTTTTGCGCGATTATGAATCGAGTTCAAGATGGACCATCGGCCTCAACACGCTTTAAATGGCGGAGAAACTAGATTATCTGACCCTGCTGAAATAGCCAGATGAAGAAACGAAGATGCTTTGATGATAATCACGAGAAAAATCACGTACCTCTTCAACATCAGGCATCAAACTCTGCCCTTCACCTTGACCACCACCAGTAACCTGCCTAACGAGCTCATCCAGCTTCTTTTTGCTCAAAACTCTATCTCCCTCATGATCGAGATTGTATCCGGGTGCCTTGGGTAGAACAGGCTGGCCAAGAACACCATTGCCAGCATTATTTGGACCACCAGGGAAGGTTGGTCGGGCCATTGGCATAGTGACTGATTGAGGTGGTTGTGTTGCTCTCTCAGGGAGAGTCTTCGGAATGGGCATTTTATTGGTGATGACGGAAGATTCGCGTGTTGAGGGATGTGAGTGGCCCATGACGTTGGGAACCGACGGTGGATTAGACGATGAATATGTGCGAGCAGCTAGCCCTATCGCGTCTGCCTGAGAAAGTGCTTGGGGAGCCTGGTTATTTGTTGCTGAAGGCGGGGCGGCACCGGCGGAGCGGGGAACTGCAGATTGCGGTGGATTATTTGATTGCATCGAGTTTTGTCGCATTGCAGAAACTTGGGTATTAATGGGCGTCGGGACTTGGCTAGCTTCCATCTTCACCCCCTGGTTTCCACCCATCTGGGAAGGAGCATTACCTTGCATTTGGCCGTTTTGCTGTGGCATCTGACCATTTTGTGGCATTGATCTAGGGCCAAGATTTTGCTGGTTTCGAGCAGTCTCGATAGCAGTAATGACCGTCTGGGTAACTGGGTTTTGCGCTGGTTGCTGAGGGTTCAACTGGGGCCGGGTTGCCGGGGTTGCAGCTCCAGTATTTGAGCTGCTGGCTTGTTGAGCAGAATTACCCTGGGCATTTCCACCCTGAGCAGCAAGCCGAAGTTGCGTCTGCTCCTGGCGAAAGTTATCAACGAAATTCTTGGCGCTTGCATGCTGCTTCTGCGCGGCTTCCTTTTTCTCGTTGTAATCTTTCTCCTCATCGGGGCCGAGTGGTTTTCCCTCTTCTTCCCTCTTCTTTAACGCAGATTCGTAGGCAGAGATCCTAGAAGCGCCTTGCTCCATGGAGACCAAAGCTTTCAAGTACTGGTTTTTGGAATTTTGGAGCCATGTCTGCGCTTCAGGCGTACCAGCAGTCAGATGAAGAGGAAATTGGAAGGGAAATTTGGTGACATGATCCATCAGTTTCGGATTAATTTGAGGTTTCGGCCTATTCCCATCCGCGCCTTGAGTCTGTTGAGTTTGCTGTACCTGACCAGCTGGTCTCGTAGCCGGATTCTGTCCTTGTACAGCAGCTCGTTGGGCCTGGGCAGCAGCCAACTTGGCTTGCAGTGTTCTAGAGAATTCGAAGAGCTTGCGCTTTGCGTCTTGATGAGGCTGGGTATCTGCTGTATTCTTCTCGATTGTGGACCATAGTGCCCGTAAACCCTGCTCCCATTTCTGTTTCTCTTCGGCGGTAAACTGCTCCGGAAGAACTCGCATCTGCTCTGGACGGAATAGTACCACCTTGCGCTGTTGCTGCTGCTGCTGCTGCTGCGGCTGGGCTTGACCGCTGCCGTTGTTCATGATGTCTAGTTGTGGTGAGATTGCTTGATATGCAATATTAGATACGGATACTTGGCGGAATCTGGCGTTGAAGATGGAGAGGTCGAGGTTAAATAGATCAAATACCAATCTCTTACGACTGGATCTTTGAGATCGTCGTTCTCAAGGCAAAGAGGATGGAGTTGTATTGGAAGCATGTGAGATTGTGAAGCCCTGGATTAAAGATGAAGGAGGGAACCACGCTAGCACGGACCAAGAGAATTCAGCCGCCTCGAAAGGCTAGGCTTGTCCCAATGAGGCTTGAGTTGTTAGACTTAAAGACTTAGTCAAAGCATTCTCTTAAGTTACGTATGATTGCTTCTCTTGAACTTTGGGCTTTGACTTTTCTTGTTCTTGACTCACTACATGGTTGTGCTTGTAGAGTGGATGAAGTAACATCTAGAGTCTGGGCAACGAAGCCACTATTCAAAATCACGTTCGATATTAAGCTCATTTCTTTTAACTCACACGACGTCACACTTGAAAACTATTCCAGATCATCTCTGACTCCTTTCAAAAGCCCGGTTTCTCTATTACTGTGCTTTATGCTCAATGTAACGTCCATTCGTACTCCATAAAAACGCTGTCTATCTTCTATGCTATGCTCCCAAGGCCCAACCGCTATGCAATGCAAGTAAATCAAACCCAAAGCACCCCACCCAGCAATGCAGTTGATGCCCATGCCATGTTTATATCCCGTCAATCTTGAAGCTGGTCTATTGTCTATAATCAATCATGCCTATCCATCATAGCTCATTCATCGTCTTCCGAATCAACATCCATATCTTGAACGTATTCCCAATAGGGTAGCTCTCGGCCTAAGTTCTCGTCCTCGTCAACTTCCACGACCTCATCGTCAGAATCCGGACCCTCGTCTTCCTCGTCGATTCTAGCCGGGGGATCATCGAAGATGAGACTGACTCTCTCCCCAACCTTCCTCCTCAATCGTCTAGCTGAACTTCCGGCTTCATTTGCGTCAAGCAGCAACGGTTTAAGATCCTCATCGTCGGTATCACTACCGATACTCATACTCAGCGTTCTCTTCTGCACGCTGCTGCTACTCCTTCTCTTCCTTCTCTTCTCCTTCCTCATTGCTTCCACCCAAGCTTCCCTATCTTCGCCCTCATCACAGTCCAATTCCTTCATCTTATTGAGCAACCGAGTATCAATCTCGTCTCGCTTACGGGACTTGGAAGATACCGAAGCTGCCCGCTCAGACTCGGCATCTTCATAAGCGTAAGGACGAAACACTGAATCGGATTCGGAGATATCAGAGTCGGAGGCGTACTCTTCGACAGTAAAGGTTGCGAGGTTGGCGGCAATGACGCGTGAACGTGTACGGTGAACGGGTGGTGACTCGGCGGCAGGGCTAGATGAGAGGCTATGAGGTGCTTCACTATCACTGTCTACGCCGTCGGAATCGGTGGGGGAGGAAGCTCTCGAGGAATCTGACGATGAGGAGCGTGGAGAAAAGTCGGCAGGGTTGAGTTTGCTGAAAGGCGTGTATGAAAATGTGGGACCATCGCCATGAGGCGTTATGCTTTGATCAATCTTTGCCAGCAGAGGTTTGAACAGCATCCCGTTCCTGCGGTTGTGGAAACGTGGACCGCTGGTGGTAGTCGGTGTCTGCGGCGGTGAGGAAGGTGGGTGGGCTTGCTTTGCAAGGTTTAGTTTCGGTGTCGTAGGCCGCATGATTGATGTATTTCGTTTAATTTGTTTCCAATTTTTAATGTAGGGTTTTTCGATAAAAGATTCGTGGGCAGGGCTTTCTGAATGCGTCCGGGTCAAGGCGTCAAGGCTCGCGGTAAAGATCTCCAGCAAGGAGGAGAAGGAAGTCGAGGTGGATTCTTGCAGTTCATGATAATCGAACAAGACAAACGGATGCCACGGGGCCTGGTGCTCGCTCGCAACCTAGAATGGATCCGTCAAGCACCTGCTGCTGTCCTTCCGTCTGCCACGAAGAGAAGGGTCAGATCCGAAAGCGATCTGAAGCGGTGGGCGTCCTTCTTCTGAAGGATGGAATTCTGGACCAATTTTTTCCCTGGCGAGGAATGGAGGGCAGGATAAGCCGACAAGAAATGCGGTGATCAGCAGCAATCAAACGACCAATTAATGGCTGGAGAGTGTTTCTGTTCTTGGTGAGGGAGAGAAGGACGAGCGGCGTTGTTTGGAGCTCAGAGAAAAGGAGGAGCGAGATTGTGTGAAGTCTGACTTGTTTCGAAGTTCAGATGGAAGAAGAGGTGGAAGAAGTCGGAAAATAATTTGGGATTTTGGGTGGTACTGTACGCAGCGAGTGGTAGGTGGGGTGTGGTTGGATTGGTGGGATGGGTAGGTAGGTGGTAGGTATGTATGAGGGAGGGAGAGGAGGGGTGGTGACTTGGGAGTGAAGGAAGGGGGGAAAAGTGCAAGCAGCCGACAACTTATACCGTGCTGATATCTTCCTTCTGATATAGGGTTTCGTGTACCAAAAGGGCACACTCCGAGTTTCTCGTCCTGATAATCTCCTGCGAAGGGATCGGGGGTACGGAATGCCCTCCCTCGTCCTTTTTTTTTTTTTGCATTTCTTCACTCTGATCAAAAAGATTCTCGTACCGCGACCGTAACCGGGTTCAGCCTGTGTCGGGCAGCAATGCAATCACCAAAGGCCCAGGACTTCCCTGCTTCCAGAGTATGGGGCCGTATTGTGCCTGGTGGGCAGAGAGAAGAAATATACCTACAGAGGCGCCTAGGAGCGCCGAGGGCAAAAGTGTGACTTGACTCGACCATGGCCCTGGCAGGAGGCATTCTCTCGCTTTCCGGTCCTCTGGTTTGAAATCCCAACTCAAGACGTGATAGGAGCTTGTCTCCGATGCGTTGTCAGTTTGAAGAAGCAAACAGAAAGAGGCCTCCTTTCGGGAAAGAACAGGAATGGTGAGGGCATCAGCCAGGGTCTGCAGCACGAGAAGGCCAATTGTCTTGCGCTGTGTTGACAGTTACATCTGGAGATGCGCTGGTAAGGCAAGAGAAAATTTTGGGCGTTTGGGAGCGCTACCAATGTGTGCTGCTGTTTCTGGAACAAAACTACGGCCGACTACAACGTTGACCAGCATCACAATGCCCTTGGCTGCGCGACGTCGCGTTGGCCACCTGATGTTTTCCCGGCTGCCGTAATCATCTCCTTCAGCCTCGCGTCCCTCTACGCGCCAAGTAAACAATCCAAGAACTCTTTCTCACTCTCAATCAGTCATGTCGCTCCTGGAACGCCATCTGGAGCAAATCTCCCTATCCGCCGAGTCAATCTCCACTCTGCCGTAATCATTAGCCCCTCTCCTCCTCACGACCCAGCTAAAAGACACATTCCAGCTTCCCCCCACCCAAAATATTTACAAACGCCCTCCTCTCTACTCCAGACATTACCTCTCTTATTCGAGACACTGAACCGCATGAACGCGCACTCTTCTCAGTCCCTCCGCCCCCACCATCTCTCACCTCCTCAAACCCAAACCCAGACCCTTCTCGCTCCTCACGGCGCCAGACTGTGTTCAATGTTGCTGCTGGAGAGGTAACCGCTTCGCACCCTGGATCGCGTGCCCCTCGGCGGAACACTGCCGTTGCTGCCGTCCTCGGCCCGGAACTGCACTCCGAAGTCCGGAAAACAGAAGGCAAAGGAGACGTTGATATCGAAGTACTACTCAGAGGAGCCGAAAAGTTAAATGCAGTGTACAGTGTGGTTGGTGTCCCTGAGAAGATCAATTCGTTGAGGAGCAAATATGCCCAAAGTCTGAGTGGGATACGGCATTATGAGGCAAAGGTAGAGCGGCAAACAAGGGACTTGGAGAGAATGAATAGAGGTGGTGAGGATGGGGATGAGGATGGGGAGTATGATGACGAGCTTGCAGAGGAAGGGCAAGGCGAAGCAGAAATCGAGATCACGGATGAGGATCTGCGGAGAGAAGAAGAGGAAATCAGAGACTTGGAAAGAAAGAAGAAAGAGCTAGAGGAGAGGGTTAGTGGGATGGAGAGGGATTTAGGAGGGTTGTTGAGGTGATCCTCAGACTTTGAAGTTGTTGTCAACGTCATTGTGAGAGTCTCCCAAAGCTTTTTCCACGCGACAGTGGTCTAGGGAAATCCTGCCGGCAACTCCGAACTCGACTAACGAGCCAAAAAGCTCTATTCGGACCGAGAGAAACAAAGTCCGTCTCCACCAAGTTGAGTCATACAATACGGAAGGAGGCTTGATCATTCCGCAGGGAGCGCACAGGCAAGTTGGGCTGAGAGATTGCGGCTCCAAGCTGCAGGGGAAATTTCCCAGTTGGCAAGGGAGTTGGCAAGGACAGACTAGGGTGGCACTTGACACGCGGATGAATGGAGCCCTATCATGTCTCTGATCGCATTTGAACTTGCTTCGCATGTTTATTTTTTTTATTTCTCATTGCGTGGCAAGTGTTGGAGGGAAACCTTGTTGTCACAAGCAAGCTGCTTTCTCGCTTTACACCTCATCTGTCATTGTGAATTCGCCACCTAAATGCATTGATTATCTCGATCCCTTGATTACCAACCTCTACCCACAAACAGTTTTTAATAATTCGAGACACGCTCCGATTATCTTCTCGAACTAATTGCTGAAAACGCGTCAATCGGTGATTTCATCAAACAGAACTATTGTCTAAAATGAATCCTTAAGGCTTGCCTCTCCTTATCCCCATTGGATACTGGCATTGCTGTGGGACAAATATGTGTGTTTTTGGTAGTTACTAGAGTGTTGATTTTTGCTCACGAACTTCTCGTGCCAAATGTTATCCAATGCCGAACAACTCAATTTGTATAAGAATCCCACTTTCTCAACCTCTCTCCCCTCTCTAGCAGCTGGCTGCTCACCATTCACACAAAATCGCCATTTTCCTATTTTCTATATATCAATTCCAGAACCAAAACCTCAAATCCAATGCATCCACAACCCGACTCCGACCAACCGGTTTCCACACAGCATGAGCTATCCTCCAATGATACACTGGCACCCGCCTCGCACGCTGATTTGCCGGGACCTATGCCACACCATCAGTTGCTAGCCAATATGCGTCGTGTGGGAGTGCTGAAGACATATTGTGATATTTCAACATTCAAATAGATCCCCGACAGTGTCGATAGTTGCGCATAAATACGAAAATCGACCAACGCCGCAAACGCCAATTCATTACCAAGCAAACAAAGCCACCTAGACCGCCAGTACCATCTGAGCAGGTTCGTTCCTGAAGGGAAAAGCCAACCGAAGAGACGCAGTCCTCAACCAACTGATCTCTTGATCCATCAAAAGTAAGCAGCATCGCAAGGACCACAAATCCCTCGCCGTGGAAAACTCGCCCTCTAATTCTAGCCTCTTAGAATAAAGTTGTCTTCCAGATGCGAGAGCGAGATTGGAGGAAGAACAATGTGAAGCGAGGAAAATTGAACCACGGCATCATCGAAAAAGGAAACCGTGCAGCACATCATGGAAACGGCGAGGCAGTTGGTCCCCAACCGATGAACCGTGATTTGCTATCATAGCAAAGCCAGATGGTCTATTCAGAGGTCTATGAAAAGATGTGCAAACCCACAGCGTGCAAGACACGGAGACATCTCCTTCAAAATCGAAGGAGAAGGTGGCCGTATTAGAGTGATCGACTACAGTCAAATGAAGATTCAAGCTGCAAAGTCGGCGAGGCGTTGGTGGCTTCTCACTCCGATGTATCTTCCGTCTTGGACGAGTTCTCCTGCTCTTCTGCGAACAATGCCAAGGGGGGCAATTGTTCCAATCCTCTCCGAGCAACATCTTGTATCCCCAAAATATCCCGCCCACAAGAATTCCCGCAATAAACTCGTTCATGTGGCTCTACCATGCTCCCCGAAGCTAGATGCCCGCCCCCACACCTTCCTCGCAGCCAGACCTGGCACCGCAGAATTCCTCGCTGAAAGAAGTGTTATGAGAAGGAGATCTTGTCGCAGATCTTCGATGGTCACTAAAGTGGGAAGGAAATCCGCGGCGGTGCTATGTCTGTCTACGAAGCAATTGGGATCTGAATGGATTGATCGGTTGCTAAAATGATGCTTGATTCACAGAACAGTGCCCGTTCGATAATGGGCAGTTAAGTCGACTTTCTCAGATAACGCGGGTCATCAACGAACCAGAATTCGATATGTACCTTTACCACCACACCCCTTCCTCCAGTGCCTAGGAAGAGCCGGAGACAAGACTAAAACTCACCAGTCTACAAAGGGTACACAAATCAGAACACCAAGTCGATCGCCAAGAAGAATGGCCTGCCAGATCGCGGTCTACTTACTCGCCGCTCTATGAGATACTTCAAAACCAGGAATGGCGAAAATTGTTTACACAATTTGAGCAAGAGTTCACAGAAGCTCGTCTTTGAATGTGGGTGCTAGAATACAACTTGCATACTGTTACTATGAGAGCAGTCAAGCCGATTGAGAAATGTATGGCTTTCACACTGCTTATTCCGTACTCCGTACCCAATTACGGAGACGATCACAAGACGAAATCGAATAATGACCGAATTGACAGAGAAGATCAAAGCGCTTTCTTTCTGAAACGGGCACCATTATGCAATCCTGTACAGAGTACGGCAAATCCATTCCAAAGCCTGACTCCCATACGCTGGAGCGTTGCTACTTACGAAAGCGCCTGTATTCTCGGACAGTAGCTAGCCTTCCCTCGTACATACTACCAAGAGGTTGAAGCCTTGGAAGATTTGTTCCCCGGCATGAGCTTCTCCCCGGATACTTTCCGTCTTGGAGCCAGAGCGGTACCGCCACATAACTGGCAGCGTCTGATCGAAAGAGAGGATCAGATGGGGATCAGAGAACAGCTTGGGCTTTGAGCTGGTACAGATCCAGGAAGTAGTAGAATTTTCACCAGCGGAGGTGATTCTCGCTGAATTAGAACAAATCCTCCAAAGACACAAGAAAACTCAAGTTCACGGTAGCTTGGTCAGAAGATAAAAACATCAAGCAGCGGCAACAAGAATTCTAGAGGATGAAGCAACTCCATTTTTAAGATCAATGGATCGATTGTTACCTACCTGACAGATTCTTTTGACTAGAACCCATACTATTTGTTGGTACAGTCACGTGCCAACACGTGAAGCTTGAATAGTCAGGCAGCTGGAACCCCATAAAGGTTCTCGAGCTGCCTCATCATTCCTCCGAAATACAAGCCAAATTCAACCCAACAGTACAGACGCCTCCATACGTGAGGAGTCTTGTATTCAGGGTGAAACGGCGAAAACCGCGGATAACTAGTAATCTCATGTGAACCGACACACATCTTTCCAGCTAATTAATACCTAGTTTAGGAACGTTAAGCTCTGGGTGGGCTTCTAAGAACGTCGTCATCTTGTGGAAATACCAGCCTCAAATGATGAGAGGATGGCAGAAGCTAGCGGATGGATTAATCAAGAGAATAGACAACAAGGGACTGTTGCTCAAACTCAAACTCTCAATCCTGCGGCGACTGCGTTTTAAAGCTGAGATTTTGATCTCCTCCCTGTCGTACCCGCGAATTAGAGGCTAAACTACCGCGCCAAAATTCTTTTCTACTCTAAAAATTGTTGAAGCGAGATGGGATAAGAAATATCAGCTATCTTAGGAGTTATACAAATCACAGCCAGGCCGAGAAATCAACAGTCTAAGGACAAACTCAAGGACAACCCAGTAGAGAGTTTCTCAAGAGAGCTTTACGCTAGACTACAACAGTCCAGCTGGCCTCGAATTTTAAAAGAAGAAGAAAGCAGACTCGGTGCCATTCTTCCTGGACAGCAGTGGAGCCCCAGACTTTGACGACGAAACATGGAAAAAATTTCAGCAGGAGTCCAATATTTCCCGTTAGAAGACTTGAGAGCTTGTGATTGATCCACTTGGTAGAGGAAATCTAGAGGACTACGAGGTCTTGGAAAACTTTAAGGCGGCAAAAGGCAGAATTGGAGTTCTGGTCAAGAAACCCAGACAGTTGCGGAGCGTCCTAGAGTGTGTCATCGGAAGACCTCTCAATCTCACCGGGGATAGGAAGCGAGCTTTCGAGATAGCGACAAGAAGCCAACACAACCAATACTCCATGTGTTGTGATGGCCGAGGCTAGGTTGACTAATAATGGCACGTGACAAATCAAGTGTGCTATAAGGACTGATTCTCTAACTCTACAGTGAACAGGTACGCTCCAGGCTTCCATCTCAGCCCTCCAGGCTTCCATTGCCACCAGTGGCAACTGGGGGCCTCAGGCCACAACACCATGACGAGCTACTATAGGTCACGTGCCACGGATGCCGAGTTAGACCCCATCATCCTTCTGCTTCAGCCTCCATCCTTCTTCCTAATACAAGCCATCAACCCAACGAATACAGATTCCTTACATGACACGTAGAGAGCCTAGTATTCAGGGTTAGGCTAAGAGCCTAATTGACGAAACCGCTCTTCACGTAAACACACCCCATGGTCCATTGTGAACCGACACGAGCTTTTGAGGTTGAGAAGTTCTAGCTGAGCGTTACCACCTTGACACCTCTCTACCAATCCATTTTGGGCTGAGGTAGCAAGAGTGATGAATCTCGTACCAAGGTCATATTTCGAGCTAGTCTTACCTGGTTTTCTAGTCAGACACATTAAGACTTATCGTGTGCCTTTGTTTCAGTCAGCCGAGAAGTGGTATACCATCATCGGTAACCAATACGACTTAAATGACGCTGAGAGCATTGATTTGGCTGTTTCGGATTTGAAGGCCATCGCTTGCTCGAAAGATATAGGTGGACTCGTTAGAAAATGCCTTTTAGGTAGGAAGTTGTAGTTGAAAGTTAAGATTTAGGATGATGATGCAGATGGATACAGCATTCCAAATATCGAAGAGTCTAGGATGACTTTGGAAGGAATTGAGATGCTATTTGGGAGGAGATCAAGATATTATATACTAGAAGTAGAATTTTGAAATTGAAAAATGAATTTACTCTCAAGCATCGACAGTCATCAAATGAGTGATGGGAGTCAACTCGCTAATAATTTAGTGTCAATAATGTGCCTACGAAGCATTTCCTCCACTTCCAATTAATAAATTTGCATCATTTGAATTGTTTTGCTCTGCTTAGGAGACCGCAAATTCATCATTTTATAATAGGTCGCAAGCTTCGAAAAGTTGTCAGGTATAGTGGCAGAGTTGATGTTTAGATAGCCTTACAGGACGCGACAAAAAATAGGGGTTCAGCTCGCTAACTTAATCGCTTGGCGTCAATGATGTAACCATTCTCGCGTTCGAGCTCAAAATCTGCCTCTCCACACTCTCAGCTACGAAGACACCGCACTTCAAATCAGCCTAGGGGAAATTTCGATTACAACCATGTTTCAATCCTCAACACGAATCCTGGCTGCGGAAAACACCGGCGTGAGATTTGGCGGGAGAAGAGCATTCGCTGCACCAACCACGGTTCCAAGACTTCACAACGAGAAGGTAGGACATAACGTGAGCCATTTGTCTCTCATTTCCCAATTCTTTCACATACCTGCTATCTTGGTGACTCCATATCTTACATTTCCAAGATGAAAAATCCTTCAAATCTAACAGCTGCAAAGTCAGGTGGCCAAGTACCACATTCTACAGCAGAGGTAGGCCAGAAGAAGAAAACAATGGCTGAGTTGGATGAGGAGATGAGGTTGAAATTAGAGGGTATCTCTGGCGAAGGAGGAGGTGCCGGCGTGGAGTATGAGGGGGGGAGCGGTGGGGTTGAAGAGGAGTGTTAAGGAGAATATGTTTCGAGTGATTTGAGCTTTAGCTATCCCGGGAGTCTTGATACAAACTGTTAATATAGCAGCTCTTGTGATCGAGATGTTAGACTGAGTTTAAAGTGTTGTCAAATGAAAATTTTGAATTTCAGAAGAATAAGCATAAGATACAAGCTTTAGAAAGCGATAGTGATGCTCTGCTGCGGCAAAATATAAGATTGTGTATTATTCTCGCTTCTGTCTTACGCACCCCTCCATCATCATCATGTGATTATGATGAAGCCACCCTCGACATGAACACAATTAAAACTAGTGTTTCGTAGCTAAAGTAATATCAAGTAGCGAGCAGGGTAAGTTTTTTCACGGTCTAAAAAGAAAGATCTTTACCAACGTTACTTGATACGAGCAATGCGACTTGATGTACATCTTCTTGCAGACTTTTCCGGGGTTGGCAGTGACGCAAACTCAGAGCTGACATCAGTGTAAAGTAATTCAGGCTAATCAAAGGTGTACGACCAAATGGCTGTGGGCAGGAACTACAATCCTGTCACAGTCCATATAGACAGGCGAAAGTCTGTCTTTACTAGTTAATCTTCAACAAATTTTACTCCCGGAATCAGCATCACTCCCAGAACCATCTCTTGTAGAGTTCTCCTTCCTCTACCATCGGTGGTACTAGAGTCTCGCTGCTCTCATAATCCCCCTGAAACATGAAATTAGCAGATTTCCCATCACGGTCCGGGAACACAGCTGTTATCTCCCAGCCTGCCTGGGTAACATTCATGGAAACCGCCGGGTATAGTTTCCTGTGGATATGATCGAATGCCCGTCCTGAGCTCACGTTAGTGACATACGGTTTCTAAGCATGTGGTGGTAATTATTTACCGATGACCTTTCCTCCTCTCATGTAAAATGCGCTGTTCTCTGCAAAATTCAGTCCGCATCCGATGACCTCGCTCCCGGCATAGGGTTTACTGTATGGATTTATCCTTCTGCCGAATCTCTCATGGACACAGCCATCACCAGAGTGGAAACCCGACGACCATGCGTTCCTGCCAAGCATGAGATTCAAAGGGGTTTTGTCATCGCAGAACCCGACGGCCAGGCACCTTGAGGTAATTGTCAGTGTTGTCGCGTATGGATGATGTTGGAACTTACCCCTTCTCGGCGGCTTTGGTAATTTTGATCTCAAAGTAAAAGACTTTGTCTTTGAAGAGCGGCAACATTGGGTAGTCTGTTCTGGCGGCTCCATAGTTCGTCTTGGGATATTCCCAAGTTCTAAACTTGGTTCCACCTATAGTTGAGTCTATTAGAATCATAGAATTTCTAAATTTTTTGTCCTAACAGCTTACCGATAGTGCTGAGAGTGGTTCCGTCAGATTCCAACTCCAGACCAGGGAATCTGTCATTGAGGTGCCAATGGGACGGTGTCTTCAAATCAAGGGCAACGAGTAGGAATGCACCTGCATCCTCCAGTAGGATATCTTCCACGTAGTCGAACTCGTATCTTCTGGCGGTGTACAGGGGAGTCCACCCATCAGACCCTGAATATTCAACATTGACATACTTTTTCTCGAGGAGTCTGACAAGTGCTTGTTTATTCTTCGATGCAACTGCTCCGTGAACAGCAACGTCCCAGAGCCTGGTGATATGCTGGCCATACTTCTCCAAAGCCGCGATGATTGTGTCCAGTGTGTCTATTGAGCCAGCCCGAGCAGCCCAGTATAGAGGGCTACGATCCCGACAGTCGCTAATGCGCGGGTCTGCGTCTCTGTCTAAGAGTTTTCTGAGAATCTCGAAATTATCCCGCAATATTGCATGCGCGAGGGCTGTCTTTCCCTCATAATCTTGAGCGTTGAGGATTTTAGGACTTATGTGCCCCATTTCAAGCAGCATGCTGACAATATAGCTACTACCAAGCACAGTGGCGACGATGAGAGGCGTTTGATCTTTGACATCTACCTCGCTCGCATCAAAAGCACTGAGAACAAGGAGGCAATTGAGCACGTCGATTTTGCGGTTCACAACCCCATGCATTAACGCGGAACGGCCGTCATAGTCCTTTGATAGAGGATCCGCCCCAGCAAGTATCATGGCTTTCAAGACATCGTCTCGGCCGATCTTGGCTGCAGCGTGGATTGGCAATTGACCTCCGATTCCAGGCTTGGAAATATCTGCTCCGTTTTTTTTTAGCATAGTGTCGATGGTGGTCAAATCGACTCCTCCTAGGATGGCTGCGTTTAATGGGGTATCAAGGTCACCGCCAGTCAGGTTAACATTTGCTCCCTTGCTCATTAGTAGGTTGATAATCATCGTATTTGGCTGGGATGTTGCTCTCTGCAGAGCGGTGGATTGGGATTTCTCAACGAAATCGATGTAAGCCCCCTCTTCAAGGAGCAGGCGAACTTTTTCTTCGGCATCTTTCTTACTTTCTACGGCCGCACATAAAGGGGTGCCGTGCTTGCCACCTAGTATATTGACACTTGCCTTTTTCTCTAGGAGCCACTTGACAGCATCGATGCTACCTTTGGAACAGGCTGCATTAAGTGCAGTTAAATGAGGTACTGTAGTCTTGTTCAAGTTAAGGCCTCGACTAACAAGGATCTCTGCCAGTTCTGAGTCGAAGTTTGGCCTCATTACACACTCGCAGAGGATGGAAGCGAACATGTTGTTGATTTCAGTCGGCTTGATATGACCAAGCTTCCCAACAAGGTACTCGACTTCAGGGCGCTTGTCCTTTCGCGCCGCGATATGGAGTGCTGTGTTCCCCTCGGAGTCCTTGGCAAAGATGTTGACAGGCGCCTTATTTTCAACGAGAAGTTGAATCAGCTCTGGAGAGTTGGTCCGCTTTAACGCCGAGGACAGGGGCGAGTTCCCAAAGTTACGTGCCAGGTTTGGATATGTGCTAGCTCCTAACAGCAACTTTGCGCTTTTGGGATGATTCCAGCGAATAGCCAAGGCAAGTGGTGTCGCCCGGCACCGTTGAGAGCGTTTGGCTCGACTTGATGTTCAGGTTTCAAAAGCAATTCGGTGATTGACGGACTATCATATGCCGCATGAAGAAGAGTCATGTCATCTTCGTCCTTAGTGTGAACGTCTGGCTTTGGTGTGGAGTCCAGGAGCGCTTGAACTAAGTCGAAATTTCCATTATATGCGGCCAAGTTAAAGGCGTTTGTTGGCGGTTAGCTTTGAGGAGACTAGTTACCAGTTTTGGAGTACTTGCATAGTGCATCACAGTGGAACCGTCATCATCCTGAGCGGTGATATCGCAGAGCGGGTTTTGAAGAAGTACCTCTATGCCTTGCAAAAATTCCTTTTCGACTGTTATATGCAAGGGTGCAGCGCCGTTATCATCTTTAACATCACATCTCCAACCCTTTCCAAAAGTAGACGCAAGACATCCATATTCTTGTGTCGGGCAACGACGTGAAGTGGTGACCCTCCTCGAACGAATGTCCGGTCATCCATGGTGTCTTCTAGGATCTGAATAAACTCCTCGACCTGTTTGAATTTGTTCCCATTAACCACGTCATCGAAAGCCGTGGAGAAATTTTCATCTTTCGTCCATATAATTTCTCTGAACGCACATAGTCTCTTGACTACCGCAAGGTGCCCATTTTGTGCAGCATGGTGTAATGCCGTTCTTTTCAGATTGTCGACTACCTTGGGGTTAACCCCATACTCAGGCCGAAGAAGTGTCTCGACACATGGCAGGTGTCCATTTTCTGCGGCAAAATGTAACACCGTCTTGGACTTCTTGTCAGCGAGATCTGTGTTTGCCTTCCACGAAAGAAGAATCTCAACAATCTCTTGGTGTCCTGCTTGGGCTGCAAGATGAAACGCAGTCATCCCTCTATTTTCAATGGCGTCAATCTGAAACAGGCTTGCGCATCGTGAATATGTGAGCAGCTCGGTGAGTGTCTCCGAGTGCCCTCCCTTAGCTGTGTTCTGATGAGCATCGGTTGAAATTTTCGTTGAGCTGTCGTCAAGAAGAATCGTAACAATGTTAGTATGCCCGTTGTGTGCTGCCAAGTTTAGAGAAAGGGCCTGTTCGTCTGCTATGCTCCCGTAATCTCTGGTGAGTAAGGCACGCACAATGTGGCCGTGTCCATACTCGGCAGCCCATTCCAAAGCCGACTTGTGGTGGTCTTTGCCAGTGGTGAGAGGAGCCGGAATCGCAGACGAGGCTTGGAACCAAGGCACAATTACTTGGATAGTTTCAAACCCGCGATTTGACAGGGGTTGGCCAACGCCCATCATTAAAGTCAGGAGTCTCAAATGTCTTTCTCGTGCCGCAATATGAATTAGAGATAGACCACGGCTGCCTATGGTGCGGATAAGCTTCGAAGCAGCGCTGGCCTAATAGAATTGCCCCTCGATCACAGCGTACGCCTGCTCGTAGAAGCCTATTCGGCAGCCTTGACAGCCAAGAACAAAGACGAGAGAGCCTCCTACCAGGAAAGAGAACACGTCTTACTTGATCAACTTGTCAAGAAACTCGTAAAGGCGTACGCCAAAAAGAAAGAACCCCGTGGTGGCACGGAGGAGATTCGCGAGGCTCGTGCCAAGCGCTTGATCGTTGTCAAAGACCCCATTGCCCATTACCTTAGATCGTTCTGCGTGCGCAGGTTCAAGTCACGGGAGGATACAATGAAGCGGCTCTATATGCCAGGCCAAGGTTAGTGTTCAAGGTCGGTTTTCGTGTTGCAAGTACAGATAAATTTTTGGCCACATACTAACTTGGCCGCGCCAAAGAATGCTACCTCGAGTTCGACCTCGCAGGGTTTCCCACGACCATCATCACAGATGAGTATCTGAACCAGTTGGAAAAAAACTTAAAATTTGAAAGCATTCTCAAATATGTTGCGCCGTCCGTTCTATCAGTCGAGGTTTAAACCGCAAAGGGCCATAGAAGGTAGGTTTGAAATGACTCTATAATGATTATTTACTGGACAAAAATCTTGCCCCTGATTTTATCACTCAGATATCTGCTGGGTGGAAGAAGAGTAGAGTAGCCCACCTTTGTGGCGTCTCTCTGCAGTAAGCAAACATCATTAAGTCAATTCAAAACTTTCGTATTTATCAAGAGAACCTAACATTCTTTGTCGTGATCTATTGATTGTTCTACCTATAGTCCAAGAGTTGGATATTGGCGAGAAAAGTCAACCTGACGTTCAATACATTAATGCTATAGAACACTTACTACAAGGGCTCTGTGAACAAAACTGTCGGTATACAATGCTTATCTCCATGGAAAATCGTTTATGTTTTTGCTTCTAACTTAATAAAACTATAATAAGATTAAATAAATGTGACGCTAAATTTATATGAAGTTAAATGTAATAAAGTAAAAAAAGTAATACTAGTTGTTTTTGTATACTCAGTGATCAATTACGGGACATGAGAATTGTCTGACGCTGCGCTGCGCTGCATCAGAAAATGAAGATACGCTAGTTCTCTTTAGTCCGTGGTCGTATGTAGCAATCGTGCTGTTAATTAATATTATATCTAATAATAAATTAAAGAAAGTCCTGTATTTCATGGAGAAGAAACTCTGAGGCGACTCGCTTAACCAGCATTTTCCAACTTTCTTTTGTTCACGTGATAGGGGTCAATCTCTATGACGTCTACTCTGCTCTTAGCGGCCGGGACCTGCATACGCATCATATGTGACGGTTGAGCTTAGATCTATTTCATATTCTCTACAGTTCATTAGAAATTCCCAAGAGACCGTTTTGAAGAAAGTGAGGTTCACTCGTTCTCATCCAAGGCCAACAAACAACCTACAATCATGGCGAACACCAGATCAGGTCGAGACTCGAGCTCTCCCAAATCAAGAAAAGTTCAGTCGAGACTTCAAGAGACCTCTTCTCCAAAGCTGAATAAAAAGCGTGTGTCTAAAAGCAACTCCTCTCCACCAGCCAAGCGGAGCCGGAAGGGAAAGAAAGAGCAGATGACGATTGAAGAGAGTATGGAAGGGATTGAAAATGATGAGGATGTTGAGAGGCAGATCAATGATGATGAAAAGGTGCAAGAAGAAAATAGCGACGAGGAGACAAACAACATGAATGGTAGAACAGAAAAGGTAGGCAAAGCAAAAAGGTTTTATGGACAGTAGCTTATCTTTAGAAGAAATCTAGCGGCCTCGAGGAGGGTGAGAAGAACGCTTTTGACGAAGTCAAGTCAGATACCAAAGATGTCGAAAAAGCTGCTCAGGAAGAGCGTGAAGAGAAAAATATCAAAGTCCACGAAAACAACCAATCCATCATTGAAGACTCCGGTCGAGAAGCTGCAATGCCATCGTCCGTCCTCGAAAAGGGCATCATCTACTTTTTCTTCCGTCCCCGTGTCAACACCGCTAATCCACAAAGCATTGATGACGTAGCACGATCACATATCGTTCTCCGACCCGTACCTATCGGCACCAAACTCGGCGAAGGGCCTCTCGATGACCTCGGAAATTCTCGTCTTATTGCAGTTCCAAAAAAGGTGCTCCCATCTAGCCCAAAAGATCGATTCCTTTCATTTGTCGAAAATAAAGGTGCAACAATTAAGGAACTCCGGGAGATTTTCCAAGGGTCCGAATATGCTACAAAAACAGTAGGGTGTGTTTTCCCAAAAGTCCGATAATACTTTCACTAACAACCCTAGCACATCCAAGCAACCACCCGAACAGCCCTTCGCAGAAGGCGTTTACGCACTCACCACTACAGGCCGAGAGTCCCACCTAGCCTACATCATCATAATCCCTTCCCCCATCGGCGATATCCAAAACACACTCGGCCTCTCACAACAAGGATCCTTTATAACCTCCGTCAAAAATCCCACTGCCCCGGGTCCCGCGAATGCAAACCTCTCTGATCCCGCTGAGTATCCCAAGGAAATCATGGACAAATTCAGTGGGAGACGATGGATGCCACTTGAACCAGAGGTCTTGGATTATGACCACGCCCAGGTTTTGCTTATTGGCGAAAAAGGATTGGGAAAGGCGATGGAGGAACAGGATGAGGATAAAGAAGATGGCGAGAAGGTGAAGCCGGAAGAGGAGATGGAGAGGCTGGAGGAAGACGAGAAGGAGAGAGTTGAGGGGTTGGATGAGAGTGATCCGGTTTTCGCAGATCTGGGATTGAGTGCAAAGGAGTTTGAGAAGATTAGAGAGGCATGGTAGATGCCAAATGTTTGTCTGATAGTAAAATGTTGGAAATATTGGTAACATCATCTGGAAAATAGATTTAGGCCAAAAATCAAAGACCGCTGTACTTCTACACGTGACCGCAAGATTCCGGTGTTTTGACTGCCGAAGCCAACAACTTTTGTGACTGTTTTATGTGATGATCGACCCAATTCGATAGGCAGCTATCTGAGGCATAGTTTACAGCTAACGTATATGAAATCAAAATCTCTATAGAAAACCTGGACGCTTTAGTACTGAAGTAACGAGGCTGAAACTCAGTCTATTTTAATCGGCCTTTCATTAGAGAGGGTAAGCACAGCTATCGTTTTATCTAAAATCAGTATCAGACTTATTCTAGGCTGAGATTGACGAGCTAAGCGACCAGATGTCTTGCATTGGCCTAAGATTTAATTTTCTTGGAAGACAAGAGATGGGATTTCAAGGCGAGAGAGCGGAGAGGATTTCTAGCCCGTGATCTAAGTGGTAGCTATTGGATCAACAATTAGTTTCATTGCGTTTATTTGAGCGGAATTATAATGGAAGTCAACTCTTCATTGACTTTTAAACAGAAATGGAAAAACCAGAACGTATTCAAATTGTGTCATTTCACCAATCAGATCCCTTCATCTTCAACTTCACTAGCCACGAACCCAACTTTCCTTCACCAAACAAGTCCCCTGGATCATTCCATCCTTGTCAGCACCTCAAAGTCTTCCAATATTCCTCTCAATCGCCTTGAGATTCCTCCTCATAGCCGTCTTCCTCCTCTCCTTAACTTGCCTTCCGTTCCCCACGGGATTCGCGCCACGAGGTGCTGCAGCAGCGCAAATCATGGGATACCGCATCATGAACTACGAGTTCTACTTGTCACTACTAAGAGTTGAGAAATCAGATCCGTTATCATGCCAAACGAGCCGAAATGCGAGGCACGTAGGAGGTCGAAGAAAAAGGTTAGTGCATGCTTCTTTAGTAGGATGAGCTGGAGCTTTGAAACTGACCTAAAGTCCTTAGTGTATACGAGAAGGAGGAGACTGGAATGATCAAGATCCGAAGACAAGATGCAATATCTGCAAGTCGCGAAACGTTGGTTGCGACCCTGACGTGCTCGCGGAACAAAGACGTGGTGCAGCAGGTGTTCGAGGAGCTAAGTTGCAGAATCAGTTACCAGATAGGCCGATATATTTCAGAGAAGACCTGGAAAGAAAGTAGGCTCTCTATCTCACACACTGTTGTGTGGAGGAATTCTGATGAAATGATTAGATTGGACGAATTGAGTAACCATGAAACATTCTGACTCGTTCGAGAGACAATATATCAGTTACCCCGGAACTCCGTCGCGCTTTAGATGATATCAAAGAGCTAGCTGACCTAGCCCATAAGTCAAGAGAAATAAGAATTGCAGAACAGGCTTATAGAAGAGTACTTGATTGGTATATTGACCTAGGACCGGAGGCCAAACATCTCAAGGAAGGGTTGTGGGTAAAATTGGGGAAACTTTTTGAGGATATTGGGCATAAAATCGAGGCGGAGATTTGGTACTTGAAAATATTCGATGATCTTGAAAGACACTTCTCAGACCAAAATTGGATGTTCCATCACGCTATCCGTAACTTCAACGCGAAAGGTCAAGCCAGCCAGGATGCTCTTCCGGGAGTCATACGTTCCTGCCCGGCCTCCCGATTCAAAGACCGGAATGGGGAGGATCGGACACCACTTTTTCTGGCAGTGGCCCTCCCACAGGAACAGGTTGTCCTTGCCATTATGAAGCGGCTTCGAGATCCTCGCAGGGAGGTCTTCCGCCTCATTGAACCGAGCTATCTCGAAGCAAGATCGTACGGCAGGATAACCATGCTTTCAGCAGCAATATGGAGCTTATGTCCGCTTCCATTGATTGAGGCTCCCATCGTGTACGGCTGCAACGTCAATCCTCAAACTGTGCCCAACGGCATCCTTACTCACCTTCAGGCGTCCTTGTACCCTCGCTGCCCACGCCTTGACGTTGCCTGGCTGCTGGCTCAGCAGAAGGACGGCGTGTACGCTACACGCCACGCACCAAACACCGCGCATACCGCATTTGCTGAGTATACCGCTCTTGTTGAGTATACCGCTCATATGGAGCATCGATGCAAAGTGCCGGTGCCTCAGGCTTCCGAGCTCTCCGTCACAAAGATGTCTCTCAATTCATTTACATATATATCATGATAATAGCGACCGAAGATAATTATGACATGAAAAGGCGCTCCCGTTAGCCTTTCATTCTGGGGTATATTAAGTTAGACTTCGAAATTTGAAGAACTTTGAACGTGTATCCTATTGAATGTTGTGTTCTTGCTTCTCTCTTTTTCAATTTTGATCATGTTCAGATGCAAATTTGCCTCTCATGTCCACTGCAACAGAGCCTGAATGTTACAGCCCACAAATGAGGCACAGCCTCGTTACCTAGCACGCCAACTGGCGTGAGATGAGCCTTGGCACAGCACATACCCTAATTATTTGAAGCGATCTGCAACACTTTCCCATCTGCGTATCAACTTACACTCTGAGAAACGTGCAGTCATGTATCTTTTGTATTTATCTTGTTTTATTGTTAGCCAAGTCCAAATTCGTCCTCTGTTGTCAATTTTCTTCTCACTATCAAGTCATATCTTTACTTCAAATGCGTTCATCATTTTAAGTGTGAGATTCACGAGTTTACCAAAGCAGAATACGGAAACTGGCATAATGGCTAGTCCTGCCATTCTCGTAGTCCTGTGAATATCCCAGATGTTTCCCATTTGACTTACTCTTCCCAGCTTTTTGGTAGGAGTGTAGAGCGTGGTGGGGTTTTCCTAAGAGGCGTCAATGATGTATTATACCCATTTGTGAGGATGAGTGATGGGAAAGAAAATTATAGACCGAGGTCCGAAAAAGTGAATTCAATTTCAGTGATGCGGAAATTCAGGTGTGATAGAATGCATTTATAAGAGCTTTCTCCGTTCTGGAAGTCGACTATTAATCAGAAAATCAAAGGCTCTTCTCTTCCTCCGGAAAATCGTGTTCACTTTGAAAATTATTCCCACTGCCGTGTTTTCATTCCCTGCCATAAAGTCCACATACGGCATGAATTGTAGCTCCTTCAAGCTCACCATCAGAGGAAAGATGGTGACACTTTTTCACTTTCAATCTCCAGAAAAACAAGCCAGCTAGTAGTTGGATTCGATTTTATTTTGTCTGGATCAAAACCTGAAGTTGCATTAAGAAACAACATTCACACCATCACTTTCTTCACCATCTTCCAAGCGGTGAAAATGCCTACCGGCGCTTCATCCTCCATTCTTTACCGCAAAGCGTAAAGCGTCCAGATCTCCACCACTCATCCTTCCAACGTTTATTTTTCAATAATGCATGTATCTGCCTATTCAAACAATTACGAAGCCAGCCTTACTTCTGAACCCGAGTTTTGATGGCCTTGAAGTCATCTCGTCATGGATCGGCTAGATTATCCATGTCCAGGGATTAATAAATGCTGTGTGGGATAGAGTGACAAATTTTGAGTAACATGGAGTTCATATACTTTGGTAATCATGAAGCATAAGTGTCTGGAGTAGAGGCGTCACAAGATTGGGTGGAGTTAAGCCGAAGCTGAGCCGGGGATATTTTTAACTTGGAAGTCAAGCGGACGACTTGCATTATATCTAGCAGTGATAGATGTATGAGAATAATTGATTCCTCATCAACACTATCTCTCTTTTTGAATATATAAAATGCAACTTCGCAAGTTAAGCAACAAGGACGCAGCTTAAGCTTTGCGTAACAACCTTGAACAGTCAAAATCACAAGGCTGTCGAGGCATAGGAGCGTGGTACTGGCTTGAGCCACGCAGTAGTAGCGGTACCAGGCAGTCACGGCCGAAATACCAGGAAATTCGATTCATTATATCGGTTGAGGCACTATTCCTATCCGTCAGCCTTCTCCTTCTCGGCCCTGAGATAGAAGTGCTCTTCAAAAAGATTAGAGCTCAGCATTCCAAACTTGAAACCACACAGCCCATTCTCCAAGCATCTTCAATTTCATGAGTCGTCGACAAAGTAAGTTGGTCCTTGCTAAGAAACGATATGAACTAATACTAATTTCTGTCTGGGATGGAATAGCCGTTTATCTTGACAATACAACCAAGATGAATTCCGATGCCAAAGACGAGCCTCTGACAGAAAGTCTGGTGGTTCTCACACCTTCGAATGTAATTGCTCTCCTTGAAACAGCCAGTGAGGATACTCATCGTCGAGAGGGCGAAGCAAACGCAGTCCTCGCTGGCCTCGAGCAACTCAGCCCCACTGTTGCTAAGGAATTCAAAGTGGAGCAAACCACCATCGCTGACCTAACACTTCGAATGATTTGTTCACCTCCGCCAGCCTCTGGAGTTAAGGTCTTTGTGCCTTCCTTCATCATCGTCAGCTACTGCTGGCATTATTCGTCAGAATGGACCCTCGCGCCCGCCGCGCAAGCAAGCGAACTTCGGCCAGGTTGGGAAATCAGCCAGCCTATGGCAGATGCGGTGCTGTCCCTGCGGCGGAAATCTACCAATGAGGGCGTCTGGCTCGACAAATTGTGCATCAACCAGTCTGATGAGTCTGAAAAGGCCGTGACCGTAGGTGCTATGGACATCGTGTACCGCTCTGCGCGACAGCTGGCAATTCTGCTTGAGGATGTGCAGCTTGATGCAGCTGAGCAAAAAGCGGCGGAGACGTATCAAGGCTTTTGTCGGGATATGCAGCAGCTCATCGTTGAGAATGGACTCCAGGGCGCGGCAAAGCTTGAGGTCATGCAAAGCAACAAGTATTTCACGGGCTTCAAAGGTGAACTTGACGTGGAGATGGCGCAGAAGCTTTGGGAGGATTCAAAGCGGTTTTTGAAGAAGTTTCTCACCGCCCGCTGGTTTTCGAGGGCGTGGTGCGCACATGAGTGTCGAGTGTTGAAGCCTCCCTTCGCCAAAAACACCCCTCTTTTCTTTTGCTTTGGGGCTGACGGTCAGGTCATCCCCTTTGAACTTCGCTTCATTCACTACCATGCCCTCCGGTTCCATGTTTCTGATAGTGGACCCAAACTTCCTCAGCTTCCGGGTCATTATCTCACAGATCCATTGTCGGCTCAGCTACTATTTCTCAGAGTTGACCGGCTCTATTCCAAGCCGGCGGATTCACAGATATCCTTTATGAGATACCTGGAAGGCATCGTTCGTTTGGACTGCTCGAGGAAAGAGGACATGGTATCAATAGCACTCAACTCGTCTCGTCTTCCACTTGTCTATAGTGGCCATATTGACAACTATGAGGAAATTATTTGGACTATGGCCCTCTTGGCTATTGCTTCTGGAGACCTTCAACCGCTGGTTATAGAAGGCACAACATTCAATGATCTGGAAGAGAATGGAAAAAGGGCAATTTCATCGTGGGTAAGACAGCCCTCAGTCCTAACGGGCACTGATGCGAACCGGATTCCACATATTGACAAGCGCTCTATCACGGAAGTAACGAAAGAATACGTAGAGCTTGATATCTTGCTTTTTACTGATCTGCCGGAGAAACCGTCGCAAGCATCCACGGAACAAACCTCAGCGTTGGCCAAGACGCATGCTCTAGAAGAATTGAGCCATCGTCTTTCGATCGGTGGGTCGGCGGAGGTTCGATATGCACTTAATGCCTTACCACCCCGCCTCTATCGATCGCAATTAATTCCAACTTGGCTTGCACTCGCTCTGGATAACGGTATCGACTGGATCAAGCATCTTACTTCCGTGTTAACTGAACAGACAGTAGACTGGTCGCCTTGGGGTCAATTCACAGTCAATTCATTGTTTCCAGCATCTCGAGACAAGTTTGAAGCCGCAGCAATAGATTTTTTGTCTCTTATGGGGGAAAACGAAACGAATATGCCTGGCTTCGCTACAAATTATCTTGATCCCACTGTTAAGTTCTTCGAGTGCCTCATAGACAGCAGACTCGAAGTATTGACAAAACTGCCAAGAAATATTTGCCTGGGGAGTAACAACAAAGTTATTACGGAGAGGGTGAGCAATAAATCTTGGATTGCTGTACCGACTGCACTGGCCCATTTGCCTGTATGGCAAACAAAAGCCTGGGTCATTGAGCCATTTGATCCCGATGCACCTCCCGAACGGCCCAAGGATCATTGGCCGCCAGATTTGAAGGACCGTGATCCAAACTTACCGGGAGAAAATGCATGGCCGGTACTTAATTCAGACCATGCTAGTAGAAGGACTCCCAGAAACGATGAACGAGCGACATGGAGGTTGAGACGTAAGCAGATCATTATCGGTTGCGAGCCAATTATGCCAGATGGTAAATCAGTCATTCTTTTAAGAAAGCAGAAAGTATATGGTGGAGAAGACTATGATTGGAGGGTGATCGCTCGTACCGGAGTTGGGGATCATGGGGCTCCCGCAGTTGCTTCAGAGCTTGTTGGACAGTGAACGTTTCAAAGATCGACCAGGCAATTTCAACAAGATTTTTAAGGCAGTAGCTTTGAAACCTTTGAAATCGAATCCAGTTTCACCACATAACACTCGAAAATCGTACCGTCTTCCCTAGACTTGCTTGCAACTAGCCCAATTACGTCAAGTACGAGATGATTTATGAATAAGTTGAGCACTCTAACGAAAAATTTTCATAGGCTTTTGAAAAATAATTGGTGTTCACTCTAGATCATGCAATTGCTGTTATGCCGATCTTACTACCTAGGTAAGTAGGTAGCTCTAAGGTTTGTTGACTTATGTCTACAGTCATGTGACTATGAACTGTCGACAGAGTCACAGTCTGCAGGCAGAATTCTGGGGCTGCAATCCCTTAATTTTAGCAAGTAGTACAGAGGAGAAATAGTGCACGCAAATAATTGGACCTATTACAACCCATTCGTATCACCTCATTATTCCAAGTAACGGTATGTGGCAGCTGTTGGTTGGTGGGAAAATGCCTTAAGTAGATGTATTCAATATCTGGAGACGTCTCTCCTCATCTTAATCTCACGCCCATCTTTCAGGAAGCAACGACTTATCACGAAATCAAAAGTTGGACCTATCTAGCTAAACTTTACCTTCATCACGTTTGAGGCCATTTTCAAGACTTACAACAGAATTCAGATGTTTCGAGGTCCTCATAGCCTCAACCAACCCTCTATTTTCTTTCGCAATGACCCCAACCAGGAAATGCAAGACCCATAGACAGCACATCACCAGGAAAAGACACAGAAAGATAAGGAATCGCCGTACGGCGAAGGCTAAACAATTAATGTCATCTTCGGACGGAGCGAAAGGGGTCGATATCCAAGGCGAGAGTTTGCTCTGTGAATCAAATACTTTTTATGGTCCTCTACATGGCTTTGAACCCATAGCAGTCGCCAAACCTGGAGGGAACTCGTGCATACCGACCGCGGCGGAGATGCAAGCCGATGATTTCTGTGCGAAGTTTTTTCCCTTGCCTGATGAGGAGCCAGATGACGATTCTCCCGGAAATCCCGCTATCGTCGAGGAGTATTGGGAGAAGCTGCCTATGAGGCTAGAACTTGTCAGTCCAAGAGGCCAGAACAAAGAATGGGAGACCTGGGTTGATTTGCTTGGTAAGTAACTTGCCTAGGGACTTGGAATCATTCCATGACCAATACTAACATGTAAGGGCGACCTTACTATTTCAATCCCGCGACGGGAGGAAGGAGGTGGGATTTTCAGAGGGATATTCCTGCTCACCCTGCTCTCCAACGAGCTTCTGAGAAATCCGGTCTTGATATATCTGAGTCAACTATTACGCTGCCTATACGATCAAAGTTTTGATATTTTGGGATTCTGCGCTTCAGTTTGAAAAGCTGCTTCCTGTCATTCGTCGAGTAGGAATTTTCGGCGAGTAATGAACTCTGAGTGATATTCCAAAGAGACCTATAACGCAATTTTTTCACTAAAGTTGGCTCGAAACTGGTCCCGCTAGTGAAATCACCTCGCCAGACCTCATTCTAGATTATAGTCAGAACAAATCTAAGAATTTCACCAGCCTTTCAACACTTGGGAGAGATTCATGAAGTCTAGTTGATTGAAGTATTCGTTATAAAGTAGGAGCTTGCAGTTGTACTGTTTCAAGCGTTACTCTTCTCCCTGCGAAGTCACTAGTTACTCCATAAATACGTAGAATAATCGTCTTTGAGACTTTATATGCCCGGAGGAGCCTCATATCAAATGCTCTCTCATCGAAATGAACTTTGTGCTTTTGTCATTCAACAAGGTACTTCGTTGCGACAAAGATTCTAATTAATGTTTGATCTACCAATTGAAGTAGACACTTTACTCATGCCAAGTCGATTCTCTTAGATTTTTTTTAGCAGTAGTAGCTAAAGTAATGAAATCGTATCTCATCTTCCTATGGGGGTGGAGAGGTATATCATCAAAAATTGTTGGAAGAAAACTATTTTGCCATCTGACCCCGTGTTGTGGCCTGAGGCCCCCAGTTGCCACTGGTGGCAATGGAAGCCTGGAGGGCTGAGATGGAAGCCTGGAGGGCTGAACTGGAGAGCCTGTAGAGCTTCACTGTAGAGTTAGAGAATCAGTCCTTATAGCACACTTGATTTGTCACGTGCCATTATTAGTCAACCTAGCCTCGGCCATCACAACACCCCGTTCAACTCTACACGGTCACATGACTTGACGTAAAAAATCCAAAAAAATCCGGACAAAAAAGTCGAAAATCGAGTTGATTCTGTAGTGTGTTAGCGGGGTATCCCTTATCCTCTCGATTTAAATATACCTCAAATCACGTGTGTTAGCATAACATTTCTTTCGATCGAAAAGTCAACTTCAGGCCATCCAACTCTCCATCTCTTTTGTCGCCTTACATACCACGTCACAACTTCGACACTCCCAACAGATTCTTACCGACGGAGAATGTCCACCTAAATCTCTTGCACAATGTCTTCATCTTCCGAAAACCAATCTGATACTCTGGTCACCTTCAAGCTCTTTCCAAAGTTCCCATCAGAATTATAGTTGAAGATTTTTAAACTGGCTGTTCCATCTCGACGATTTGTAGGTCATATTTACAGTAACAATTACACAGTAATTTGATGAGACTCCACAGGTTGCTCTCAAACCCTACGCTCTTGGAAGCTGCTATGACCAAAATTCTCGTCATATTACAAGAATGGTAGCAGGTCGTGGAGCGAAATGGATGAATATGCTCTATTCCGCGGCGAGTAATATTATATTCAGTACGCAGGTTTTGGTCCCTGCTCTCCTTAGTGCTTGTAAGACATCCAGAGATGCAATCCTGGCTACATACAAAGTTGCCATCCGATGTATCGACGGACGAGTCATTCGATTGGACGGCGACAACGATATTGTCTGCCTTTATCACAATTGCCACTTCGATGTCCCAGTCCTCCCTAAAGGCAAAGGTGAAGGTTATCCCGATTATCCGAAGATGTTTTCAGGAGTCAAAAATCTTGCTCTGAACGACTACGATATTAGCCAGTCCTACCCAGGTTGGCTGTTGGACCAATTTGAGTCATTACAAGCTTTAATTATTCTTGGTCACTACAGACTGGATCTGAGAGACTGGGCTAAGAGTGATACCTCCAAGTCAAAATTTTGGGTTCTGAAGAATGAAGCCGCCTTAAATATAGTTGCTAGAAGAAAAGAGAAGACTATCGAGTGGTACGAAGATGAATCTTATGAGAAAGCCAAGCTACCAGAGATTTTTCTGGGAGTGATCGAGAGACAGGACCGAATTAATGAAGGTGGAGATAAGGCAGTTACTTACAACCTTGGCTTGAGGGAATGTGATCTCGAGGGACAACCTTGCATTAGAGATAAGTCAGTTGCTTACAACCTTGGCTTGAGGGAATGCGATCCTGAGGAACTATCTGGCATCTAGCTGTATTTCTTCTCTACTCCTTCTGACTTGAGAGTCTCACTCTAATTAAATTGCCTAATTAAATTGCCTAATCAAAAATTTTGACTTCTTTTTACTCCGTCCGAATTGAAAAAATCTCTTTCACAAAAGGATGTCTTTGTCTTCTCAATTTTGAGGTCTTTTTGTTGTCTCGTATCCGTAACTTTGTCTCACTTCCAGACTGGCATCTCAATATTAGGCTCAAAGACCCTCGTCATTATTGACTCGCCCCTTGTTGTGGGCCATTCCTTCGTGCTCAAAATAGAAACTCTAAGATAAGCGAGCAGAGTTTTAAGCTTAATCTAGATCCTTCAAAGTGAGTTCTGACTAATGAATTTAAGCTTATTGGGAGGAACATTCAATCACATCCTACCTTCCTCATTCTCATTTAGACTGCTTGTGCTCTAATCCCTTGGGTTCATGTAGTTTTTGGAGTTGGTTATCAGTAAAAAATTATTTTTGACTCCCGTTTTCTTGAAGAGATAAAATAAAAGTAGACTATTTGAGCTTAAAGGTCAACAGGAGATGAAAATTCCTGGCGCTTGGAAAATACTGCTCAAATCTACCATAGGACTTAGGAATTATCGATCACAGTCTCTGCGAGTAAATAACGAATTAAACTACTTTGAAGTTTGGTTTGAAGGATTTGGGCAAGCATCTGCAATGCCATCATGACCCACACAGATATAAATTGATGAGTGTTACCGTTAGCCAGGAAATAATAAGCGGCTCGATGCTTACCGCAAGCGAATATGTTACCGGAAGATTGGATATACTCACTGGTTGTAACAAGCCCATACTTGTTAGAGTGAAAAATGTTAGCAGAACCATTTCAAGTATCACATGACACAGGACGTGTATTATGTACCTAGGTATGTCGTAATCAATCTACGCTAGACACGTTTCCTGGCATCGCCGATATGCTCTCGTATATTTGAGCTGTTAAACAAACGATCTCCTGCCTTAAAGAAATATCAAGAGCAAAGGGCGTTTCACAATAACACTTCCCGCCTTTTGGAATTCGTTTCTGAGGCCCCTGCGCCACTTCAGATCACGGCAGGCTTAGAATCCTCGTGGATACGAAGGTCATCAATACGAAGGTCATCAATGTCGACTTCTTCAAGTAAATGTTCATCTGCTCCAATATCATCTAGATGGATTTCCTCTGCACGAAATTAGTATGACTGGAAATGATCGACGCAGGCAACTTGCTTTTAATGACAATTTCAGCAATAAATGCCCTTTCTTTTCCGCCAACTATTTCGACCAGATACATCAGTTTCGGCTGTGTTGGTAATGTCATCAGATCCAATTCTGAGAACATTGAAGAATGATGATGGTGCGGTGGTATGGAAACCGCTATTACTGCTGATGCTGGTGCAGGAGTGGGGTCTGCCACCACCACAGGAGCAGCTACAGCTGGGGTAGTAGCTGGTACTACGGCCGGCGTGGGAGACTCTCTCTTCCACGAATTGAGATTTTCTGCTGAATCATGAGCTGGCATGATCTTTGAAAACAGGTCTACGGCGGTTGAAATCTTATCAGTGGTATCTAGAGTCTTCTCAAAAACGGGCCAGGCGCGATAAACCGAGTTCGAGACTCTGGCAAAGCTCTTCACCGAGCTTGCACGGAAGCCAGGTTGCGGCCTAGGCTGTGGCCTAGGAAACGGCCTCATTTTGACAATGATTCTGCTGATCAGCAATGTGGCTGTAAGTACCTAGGTCGACTCGGTTCTTTGGAGTTGAAAATTCAAGCTAGGATGGGTCGCTCATGGAAGCCGATCTCTAAGTTATAGGAAAGGCTATTCTTATCTGCTTTCAATTTGCTTATCTAGAGAAGTAAGCACTAGCTCTTGAGTAATTCAAGAAATTCGAAGCTAAAACGCTGACGGTTAATCCAGTTTTCAGCTCTCTTCCGCCTTGCTCGAATATTGGGACAACGCGTTTACTAAATTGTTACTTTTGAACGTCAATCCAAGCAAATGAATGTCGCAGTTGCTCTCATATCTAATTATGAAGGCCATCTCAAGAGCTCAGTGACATGAACAGTAGTCTTTGCAAAATTCTTTGTTGCATGCAGGTGTGATGGAATTTATTGCCTTGAAATTCAGGTTTCGGTAGCTACTCGTTTTCCACCGTACTCGCACGGTCACCGTACTCGCACGCCCCTCCAAAAACCCTTTTTTTTTGCGACCGTGAGACGATTAAATCAAGTAAAAATCAACCACTCTATATAAATATATGGTGTTTTAAAAGAATCATCAATAAAGCTCAAAAAACTATGTACTAGAATATCTAAGACTTAAATCGACTAGRGAGCTGGATATTTCGAGTTCGAGTCGCCCTACCTGTAGAATTAACCCCACCCTGCTCTAAAGACCCCTCCTCATCTGCTTCTAAGGTCAACTYATTAAAATCAACTTCTAGAGCTTTATRAGCTGCTTTCGGCAATTTTRATCGATTTTTGACTGGTRAGAGCTGTAATTTTAGCGCTCGAGCAGTCTCTCGAGCCTCAGCAGCAGCTGCTTTTGCATCTTGCTTCCGAATCCTCTCTGCTAATATCTCAGCCTTCCGCTCAGCCTTCTCAATTGCTTCTCGAGCAAGCCTCTCTTTTCGAGCAATCGAAGCAATTTGCCTCTGGACTCTAGCTGCAAGCTRAGCGTCTTCTTTTGCTCTCTTAGCTCGGGCAGTAGCAACCTTTCTTTCCTGCTTCTCTTGTTCTTCGGCATYCTCTTTTGCTTGCTTTTCAGCTTGGAAGGCATGCGCTCGTACGATTCGAGCAGRAGAGAAGAACTCTGGCTCCYYATGAGATTCTTCGCCAAGAAGATTAAGAGGCTTTCCTCTTTTGCYTTTTTTAGATTGCATCTTTAAAGCTTCGAGCAAGGATTTATTCGTGGACTGCTCGARAGAAAGCTGGCTTTGAAGCTGTAAATTCCYAGAAACTACTTTTTGRAATAGTTTCTCTTTTTTAGCGTCTTCTTTTTTATAAGCATGAGATATTTTGCGAAGCYCTTTTGTTGTAAGAGAAGTCTTAATTCTCGTATAGTCGTAAGCAGTAGGAGAAGTAGCAGGTCGTACTTTAATAACATCAAGAACTACATTCGGCAAGAGT